>OX422183.1:0-265000 GCA_949130485.1 Agelas oroides
TCCTCTCACAATTAAATGGAGCCTCTTCTCACCCCCTCACCCCCTCACTCCCTCATCCCCTCACAGTCTTCGACAAGAGGAGACTGCTGTACTCAGTGGTCCTGATGAGTTTGCAGAGTTCTACCGTGGACTGAAACAGGTCAGGACACTTGATCTACTCTGGCTCTCCTTCCTCTTTTTACCCTTCCTCCTCCTCCCCTTCCCCGCCTTTCCTCCTCCCTCTCCCCTCCTTTCCTCCCTCTCCCCCCTCCCTCTCCCCTCTCATCGCAGGTATCCCTCAGACTTTGAGGAGCCAATGCAGATGGAGTTTCTGAAGCTGGACAAGGAGAGGGAAAGCCCACCGGAAGAACTGCAGAGTATGCTCCTGTCTGTCTGTCTGTCTGTTGGTATTCACTTTGCGTAAGAGAACATGTCCCTGTACACACCTCTATATATACTAGTACCACCTGCCCCTTATACCCACACACACACAGCCCACACTACACACCCCCTCCCACCTTCACAGATATCGTAGACTTTACAGATGAAGAGGGGTATGGTAAGTACCTGGACCTCCATCAATGCTACGACTGAAACAGTTCGAGGTGAGTGAACACGTGTGCTGTGCTCCAATTGGAGTGAGGCCTACGGTAACGAATCAGGTGCATCCATGCACAAGAGCCTGGGAACGAGGCTATAGTTTTCATACATCATAGAATTGTTTATGTTGTCTTGTGCAGAGGGTCGACTACATTACATATTTTCAGACGTCTGATCGTCTTTTTGAGATTCCCAAAGAAAAGAAGAACCAGGACTATTGGAGGTAAGGAGGGAGGAAGGGGAGGAGGGAGGAAGGGAGGGAGGGAGTTGGGTTAAGATGTGTGTGTGCTTGCATGTGCTTTAATTTGGTCCCAAAGGGTGTCCGTATTAGAGAGATTCCACTGTAATTGGAGTAAGGCCTTACAGTAACGAATCAGGTGCATCCACGCACAAGAGCCTGGGAACGAGGCTAGATGTGGTTTGTTGATGGTTCATATGTTGTACAGTTATTTGTGAAAATCATTGTTTCTCTCAGTTTCTGGGATCCAAACCTTGTGTCAGAGTTGTGGAGTGACCGTGGAGCAAAGCACTTGATGTATATTGAAGCTGTGGCTGAGGTCACTGGGAGGTGGGGAGGGAGAGGAGAGGGGGGCTTACCTCACTGCAGAAGAAAGGGCAGAAGAAAGAAGTGGTGAGGCAGGGATGAGGGAGGGAGGGAGGGAGGGAGGGAGGGAGGGAGGGAGGGAGGGAGGGAGGGAGGGAGGGAGGGAGGGAGGGAGGGAGGGAGGGAGGGAGAGAGAGAGAGAGAGAGAGAGAGAGAGAGAGAGAGAGAGAGAGAGAGAGAGAGAGAGATGCCGGATACACAGCAAGCCTGGTGACAATAGAAGTGGGGTCACGAGGAATACCCAATCAGAGAGAGAGAGAGAGAGAGAGAGATGCCGGATACACAGCAAGCCTGGTGACAATAGAAGTGGGGTCACGAGGAAAGGGAAGGAGAGGCTGTTACAAATATACTATCCCTTTGACCTTTGCACTCAGTATCTGGAGTTGGCTAAGGTGTTGGCTATCGTCAGTTGGACGGAGTCACCTTTGACCATCCCAGCAGTGACCTGGAAGGTACACCAATGTATTACATTATGGGAGTGTAGCATACCTCATGAGATGCCCACCCACCCAGGTGCCAGGAAGAATGAGGAATGTAATTATGAGTGGTTCCAGGAATGCTATGAATATGTCACGAGCTACAGAATTTTGGAGCCACTATTTAGGGCATTTTGTATCTGTCCTGCTCTGCAGGGTGTGTGCGTGTGGGTCGCATGGAGGTGGTGATGTACACGAGGGAGGGGGAGGGAGGACGACTCAAGAAGTGTTTTCACTACCCCATCAACAGAATGAGGTGCTGGAAGGTCGGATGCAAGGTACTGGCAGTGACCTGGGTACACTGTATATATGTATTCTTCCAAGGCCTTTGCCACCTCCAGTATCGAACAGTGAGCTGCTGCCTTGCAACTGTTCCATCCTCCACTCCTTGGTCAAGAAAATACAAGGCATTACAAGGAAGGACCTGTCTTCATCAGGCACCGCCCCTCCTATGTCATTGGGCCAACCTATTGAACCCCCTTCCTCACACTCTCACACACATGCACACATCCTCATACTTTCACACTCACACACCCTCACACTCACAGGAGGGCAGTCACTGGGTCTCCTTCCACTTCCAGCAGTCTCGTGATGAGCTGGTCTGGGTCACTGTCGTCGGTAAGGCTGCCATCTTCCTCGCCCTCTGCCTGCACTCTGCCGTTGATGAGTTACTATGGCAACACAACAACAAGCCCATCAGAAAACCAAGTGAAAATGTGAGCAAGGGAGGGACACAATGTTTTCAAGAGAATACAGTGGAACTCGGCTTAACGGACACCCCTAAACAACAAACACCCACGATATAACGGACAATTCTGAAAGTCCCAACCGTTTCTCCATAGACTTCAATACATTAGAAACCCCTGAATAGCAGACACCCCGCTACTCCGTATAACAGACAGTTTTTGCGCTCCCAATTGTCTGCAAACAATACATAACGACCCTGATTTAATGGACACTTGTCTACCTTTTCAGCAAGATTCTTCACTGCCGCAAGTGGAGTTAACAACTTGACATTAGGTTAGCACTGTTGCTCATAGTACCAGCCTCTGCTTAGTCTTCCGTGTGCTCAACAGTTGGGCCGATTACACATACCACGCCTACTGGAAATATACATGTACCAGAAGCCCCTGAGCTAGGGACACCTCACTATGAAGGACAAAGTTGTTGGTCCCAATGGTGTCCACTATAGAGAGGTTCCACTGTAGTGTCTCTCATGAGAGCAAAGATTGTGTATATGTATGTAGCCTTCCTACCTGTTCACCCCCTCACCTTCCATTCCTCACCCTCCATTCCCTCACCCTCCACCCCCTCACCCTCCACCCCCTCACCCTCCACCCCCTCACCCTCCACCCCCTTACCTCTCATACCACAGCCAATCAGGCGTCACCCACAAAACCTTCTCCATGTGACATTCTACCAGCCCCCTTCATCCCCGAGAGAGTCCAGTGGAGGGGGAGGAGGAGGAGAGGAGGGTGGGAGTGTTGGGGAAGAGTCTAGGAGAGAGTCACTGGCTAGCCCCACTTCTATTGGGAGGGGAGGAGCCACCAGCAGAGAGGTATGGATGTTAGTAAGGTGTGCATTCAACCTAGCTGATGTTAAGCCGAGTGACACGCAATAGCAAACTCTCTCACACACACACCTCACACACACACACCTCACACACACACCTCACACACACACCTCACACACACACCCCTCACACACACACCCCTCACACACACAGGTCTGATTCCTGGGAGGAGAGTGATGGCAGTAGACCAACTGTTGTACAACAGAACGGAGACACACTCACACACACTCACATACACACGTTACTAAGGCACCAAAGGTAACGGCTCAAACTGAAATGTACTGTGCTGGATGAGATGACGCCAGTCTACCTTCTTCCTCACTGATACAAACACACACACAGCCACAGAGCAAGAAGAGACCTGCTGTTGGGGACACTGAGAACCCAGCATTTCAGTTTGGACTCACTGAGGATGACTTGTAGCTAGATGTAAACTCAGCAGAACCACCAGGCTGTTGTGGCACTGCGTATCGATGATGAATATGAATATTCATGTTGTAGGTGTTCACTCCATGAATTTTGCAGCCAAAATTGTGGGTGTGGTTCGTGTGACAGTGTCAGTGAAGTCAAGTTCTTGTTTCTTTAATAGTTATCGTTTCTGACGGTACGACACAATAAATTCGCTACTGCTGCAAGGTGGGTTATACCTACAGACTAACTAGCAGCCACCAGGTTCCTTTTAACATAGATTGTAGACCTCTACGGAGAGAGAGGAGGAGGAGAGAGTTATTCTCCGTAGGTCTATTATCTATGCTTTTATAAATAACGACATTAATACATGAGTCTGGCTACGCAAGACTACGTCCTTGGCAGCATGTCACTTCTGGTGCGCGGCGAGCTCTTTCTGCCATAGACAAATTTTTTTCTATATCTAACATAGCTTCCCTCATTCCCCTCCCTCCAGATGCCAATCAGTACTGGGCACCGGAAAGTTCAGACCAACAAAAGGAAGGCATACCAAAGGCCACGACAGTACACCTACCACCATTCTCAACTGGGTCATGTGTCCCCTGGTCTCAGCCTCCTGGTTTCTGTGTGTATTCTCATGTTACCAATGTTAGGGCTAGTGGATGAACATGCACAGCTAACAACCACGTGCCACATGAGCCCCATCAACCACTGCTACATTCACTCTCGTCACATGACCTTCAGACATACCCCCCTGGTGCTGATGCTGCCTTCCCTCAACAATGTGCTACCTGCTGTGGTCCTCCAGAACAGAGTAGTGTGGTTGAATATAATGTGTTCATCCTATACCTCATCCCACTCTGGCTTCAGTTGTGTTTTCCCCAGCCTGCATCTCAATCCTCCCTTTGGTTGGGGGAGGAGGGTAGTGGCTGTGGTGTTGACTCTACTGCTGTTGTTGAGTGGAGACATTGAAACCAACCCAGGGCCAGTGCTAAGTGTTGCTGACTTGCGTGTGGTAATGAAAGAGTTAAACGATGTGCGTGCAAAGTGGTACAATATTGGTGTGCAGCTAGGAGTGGGTGTTGGTACACTGAAAGCTACCGAGAAACAGTACAGTGACCCCTCTGATTGTCTTAGAGAAACCCTTACAGCATGGCTTAAATCCTCAACCCCTAATAAATGGACCAATGTTGTAGATGCTCTAAACATAGTTGGTGAAGCAAAGCTGGCTACAGATTTGGAATGCAAGTACTGCTCATCCAAACCTGTCTCATCAGTACCTGCACAGCGAACTACTACTACCCAGCCTTTGGCCATTGCCACAACCCCATCCACTCAGTATTCAGTACTACCACCCTCTCTCACTCTTGACTGTCCCAGTCCAGAGGTGCCAGCAACCACACAACCTGCCACTGTGACCACACCGCCTCACCACCCACCACAAGCACCAACAGGTATTTCACTATAGTAACAGACCTGTTACTACATGGCCAGGGGCATCTTAGATGCATTCACTGTGGTTAGCCGTCTGCATGTTCTGTACCATGAGAAATGACTAGCAAATGTTGACTAACAGAATTACTACATTATGCTTTGCTATGTCCAAGTTAATAATTGACTCCATACTCCCCTCCCTCCTCTATACCCCTCTACAGTTTTGCTGGACAAACATTCAGTCAAGCAATATGTAAAGCAGCTTGAAGATCATTTCCTTGAACTAACAGAGTGCACATATGAAGTACTGGTAGAGAAAGGCATTGATGTACATCGCCTTCGTGCTCGGCTTGTATCACTTGATGTTTTTCGAAGACACGAACATCAAGAGTTTATTAGTAAGCATCTCATGAATGTTGATCAAAACATGACTTTGACAGATCTCTGGGCACGACTAGGCAACTACTGGGACTTTCTAAACTTTGACCTTTTGGAGCATGTCATTAACAAGTTTGGCAGTGCAGGCCTCAAGTACAAGATGGAATCCTACAAAGATGATCTTCAGTCATTCCGAAAATCTACCAGGCTCTGTGACTTCATTGACTGCTGGCCAGTTAGAGGACAAAATCCCCCAGAGATGGAGCTCAGAGAGTTTGTTGTGAAGGCAGGTCATCACTGGGACAACTGTACCCTGGAAGACCTTGAGAAATTAAAGGGAGTCATCACTCGCAAATTTTTCCTGCCTGAGTTTGTCCTCCGGCTGAGAGAGATCAAAGAAGGTTGCATCACAATCACCTGGCTTATACCAGTACCATTTGTGAAGGTCTTACAGGAAGCCATTGAAAGCACCAACAGTGAGTTCTTCATGGAACAAAAGATAGAAACTATTACCATTGATGGACAAGAGTGCCACTCCTCCTCGAGAACAAGGCCCATGAAAGAGCCATCCTCTGTCCCAGTAGTTAACGTTATCCCTCCCATCCCAGCTGAAACACTCCACCCAGTCACAAGTACCTTTGGCTCCAGGGGACGCTCAAGTTCTGTTTACTCCAGCTATGCTAGTTCTAGGTATGCAGCTACAAGTGGGTCCAGTTCTGGATATTCTAGTGGGTCCATTTCTGGATATTCTAGTGGGTCCATTTCTGGATATTCTAGTGGGTCCATTTCTGGATATTCTAGTGGGTCCATTTCTGGATATTCTAGTGGGTCCAGTTCTGGATATTCTACCTCCTACAGCTCCAGAGTTCCAAGCTCATTTAACACTCCCACAGAGGAAATGAAAGAGTTGTCACTAATGCCAAAGCTTCACACTCACCATGGTGGCACCATGCCAAGATCTGGCTCCAGTTCAGAATATTGGTTTAAAACTTTCACACCACTTGGAAAGGATGTTAGGAAGGGAGATTGGGTTAACCCGCCCACACCAGCTGAGAGGTATGTCAGAGAGAAATGTGTAGATGAAATCTCACGACACGTTAAACTGTTACCATCACCAGGGCAGTATCTGAGCAAAACTGAGGTAGAAGCAGACCCATCCCTCCCTATCAAGTACAAGGACTACCTGTTCTCTACCCCTGCCATCAGAGCAGCATTGTATACCACCTCCAATGCAAAGATGGCAGCAGAAGTTTTCACCTGGAGCCAGCACACCGAATCACCTCCTCCCACCACTATGACTGAACTCTTTACTGCCTTTACCCTCAAGACCCTGGTGGACCATCTCTCAACACACCCAGCGTACCATGAACAGCAGTTGAAGGTCACCACCTTCAGTGACCTCCCCACAGATGTGTACAAGCAATTTCAGGACCTGTGCAGAATGGCCTATAAGGGTATACTGAACAGGCAACAGCTGGTTTTCTCTGCAGCCCACCTTCCCACTGGGTTTGCCCCCCTCAGCCTGATGCAGGAAGTCCCTCAACTGTACACTGAGGGCAGAGCCGCCTCCTACCACTTCATCCACTTGACACTACAGGAATACTTGGCCGCCGTCCACATCTCACAACTCCCTGCACATGAGCAGACAAGACTGTTTCAAGAACATGTTAACAGTGGCCACTTCAAAATGACCATGAGATTCTTGGCTGGTTGTACAAAGTTAGCAAACATACCTCCTCACATTACGATGGATACCAAACTGAGCTATTTTCACTTTTTGTTTGAAGCAAAAGACATTTCAATGACTACCAGAACTCTGGGTTCAGATGAGATGGATATTATATCAAACTACTCCTACTCCTGGACTCCCCTGGACTACTATGTGACAGGCCATGCCATCTCCCATTCCAACTGCTCCTGGAGTCTGGACTTTTGGAACACTTCCATTGATGATGAGAAGTTTGAACTGTTTTGCCAGGGATGTACTGCCCCTGGGGGAACTGGATGCAGGGGACACATCTCACATGCTGACTTCAGATACAATGACATCACCTCCAAAAGCATACAGTCATTCATAAACATCCCCCCACACATCCTACAATACATGAGAGTGCTACAGCTGAATCACAACAAACTGGATCGGAATGCATGTGACCTGCTGGCCAAGGCAGTACCATCAATGTCCAGGTTAGAGAAGCTTTGGCTTAGTGGCAACCCAATAGGAAGTGGTGGTGCTGTGGAGGTGATCAAGGCACTCTGTGGCAGTGGAGTGAAACAACTGTGGCTGTCGAACACTGGGGTTGGGGTGCCAGACTGTGAGGCTCTGTGTGAGCTACTGGAATCAAGTCACCCACTTCAATGCCTTCACATCTACCAGAACAACTTGCACTCAGAGAGTGTAGCCAGCATCATCACTGGACTCAGTCACAACAGTTCTCTGACAGAACTGGACATTTCAAACTCTCACTTTAGCATGGCAAATGTGGACAGTTTAGTGTCAGTACTCAAAGACCACTCCAAGTGCACACTGACAAAGTTGTACTTGCGAGACTGCCACATCAGCAGTGAAGGTGCAGTGAAACTGGCAGCTGTACTCTGCAAGAACTCAACTCTGAAACATCTGGACTTGGATCGTAACCCCATTGGTGTGGAGGGAGCCTCCTTAGTGTCAGACATGTTACAACACAACACATCACTGAAGGAACTCCACCTGCGTGATGACTCAGTTGGGGAAGAGGGGGTTCACCAGCTCATTAACAGCCTCAAACACAACCAGACATTGAGGAAACTATGGCTGCCAAGGAAGTACAAGTCAGAAACCAGTGACCACAGAATACATTGGCTATGGCTATGATAGTGTAACCAAAGTACTGTTATACCATAATGTGTGCAGTATTTTTAGGTAGTATAATGTGTGCAGTATTTTGCACAGTATGTCTCTCATGATCACTGTGCAGTACTTGACTGTGTTTTGTGCTGAAGTTATTTGTTGTGTAACATCTCCTCACACATCCTGTATTGATTGTGCATAATTATAATTCTAATAATTAGTATTTTCCTGTAGTTAATATTTATATTAGTCACACTGTTTCCATGAATTCCAATATTTCTAATTAGCGCCCATCTACCGACTGATATATAAGAATGTTGCTCATATCTCTAGATCTCTTCTACAGTGATGTTGCCTAGGTAACAGGTCATATAGCATCTAATTTAAGGTGGCACGGTCGTCCCTCGGCGGAGGTTAACGAAAACATAAACTTGGGTTACAGTCAGGACCAGGGTTACTCCTAGTTTCAGGGTTAGGGTTTGGTTTAGGGCAATCTTGCTTTGCCTAATTTTAAAAAGGGTTTTAGTAGCTCATTAATATATTCATGAACCCAAAATTGCCACTCGATGGACGCATCTACACACTCACTGTAGCAGTCGAATCGCCAACGGAACGGAAGTCAATAGACGTCCATACAATTTTATTTTCACCGGAAGTTAAGCTTCCTGTTTAAAACGGCTGGTACAACAATTCTCATTATATATTCATCCACTTATATTTCTTTCTGTACTTTAGCTACACAAATGTTTTTTGCAATGTAAGTAGATCAACGTATAAACTGTGTAAAATCCGACTTACAGCTGCTCATCTTACCTGGGCGAAGCTTCAGAGCAGCAAATATCCGCCTGTGTCCAAACGGACCACCCCCACAAACCCAACGCGGAAATTTTTTCTGCACGCCCGTTCAATTTAGGAGCTGGGCAACACAAAAATACAGTATTTGGCCCAGTTGCACTGAAAATTCGAAGTTGTTCTGACACGCGGTACGGAAGATACAACTAATTTTTTGTGGCCATAATTTTAATCATACCACGGAGCTCCCCTGCGTGCACCAGGCCTTGAGAAGTCCAAGTGATGTAAGCAAATCAATAATAACATGAACAAAATAATTATGTATGATTTAAAGACCATACAAATAAAAAAGATTGTACTCAGGAGGCTTCAGGAGCAGCAGCTGATACAAAGATGGCGAATACTGGCAGAAGAATTCGCCGGAGGCTCTCATTTCCACCTGTACAGGAGCAAACAGAGGATGAGCTAAGTAACTGTGCACTTTGTTCAGGCTGTTACACATCGCTATATGAGCCTCAGACATGGAGGAATGAACAAGCACAGCAGATAGTAAAATCCCTCTGTATTTGGCCTGATAAACGAATTTGTCGTCTATGTAAAGACGACATAACCAGGCTAGTTAAAAACCCTAGTCACACACCAAGATGGGGGGAAAAATGTGGTGTAAAGTGCTGCATGCCAGGATGTGATGCTCCCTCATTTACACAGTCCAAACCATCTTTGTGGCTACCGGCTACGATTACATTTCGTTTTTTTAATGGAATTGGCCTTCCTGAGATATTTCTATCAGCATGCTGAGTTTATTTCCAGTGGCAAATACAATCTACCAGGCATACTAGCTGATATAGAAGGAAATAAAATCAATTCTGGGTTCTTAGCATTCTTACGACTTGTTGGAACTGTCTACTCCCAAAACATTCTTCAGGCTTTTCCAGATAGACACTTCAATAAATTCACTGATCCCAATCCATTACGACAGCATTGTAGATGGCTTGATGGTATTAGACCAGAGGAGGTTGGAAGCTATAGTAATTAGTGATGCGCGTGAAATAGTAATTAGTGCAATGTGATGATGTAATCGTACGGGCTGCCATTGAGGCCCATAATGAAAATGTGTAATCGATTTACACAACGGTGCTTTCACTTGTTCGGAATGAAAGTCGCTCGCTCAGTGGACACCGCCAGGTGAGTTCTAGATTGCCCGCTATGGCATTTGATGATGGGAAGAGTAGTCTAAGGGGATTTCCAAGGAACCGCTCAAATGCTTTACTTATAAATTGTAAATTGATTTCACATTTCACTATGGGCCTTAATGGCAGCCCGTATGGTTACGTCATTCACGTTGCACTAATTACTATCCACGCACATCACTAGCTAACTTCGGATGGAAAGTTACTGATGAGTCACCTTTGTGAAAGCAATATGGAAGCAGTCAGGTAATGCGTCATCCAGCTTCTGAAAGGCTGCAAGTGTAAAACTGGTTGCACAACTTCACGATGTGGCTGCAGGAAGAAGAATAAAGAGTGTTCAGAAGGATGTGAGTGTACAAATTGTTCCAACACACAGTCAAACACACAGCCATCGACAATAGTGAAGATACCTTAATGGAGCTGAGTCTTGAAGATAACTCTACGGAAAATAGGGAGCAATTTCTGGATGATGAGGTTGACGAAATTATGGACTATGTCTTTGGGGTGTGGTCCTGGTTCAACTACTGCTATTAATTCTATGCAAAAACACAAAAATAATACATTTACTTGCCTACCCAATAACTAAGAGCTGTTAGATAGTCTATGATGGATGGCTAATCTAACCTTAAAATCCAAATGTATATTAGTAGACGAAACAGCAGTAGACGAAATAGCAGTAGATGAACCAGGCCCAAATCGTCTTTGGTGAGTACCCATTCTGTGAAGAACATGATGATAGCAGTGAAGTGGACAATAGCAGTGAAGTGGAAGATAACAGTGAATATTTTGACTAAAGTACAAATTGAACAATTGAGTAATTTATGAATAAGTTAACACATCATCTATAAACAGACGCGGAAATTTTTTCTGCACATGATCTTCAAACGAAACTCACACTATACTTACTTCAATAAATAATGGATAACATATACTGATATCTACTTGTTCTCACCTTATTTGACTGAGTTACAGTTGCAAACATGTGGCAGGTAACCGCCGTCATCATCGTAGTCGCAGCAAAAAAACTCGAAAGACACTAAGGTAGTTGACTTATTTCCATCCTAGGGAGTCCGGTTCGACAATACAATACTTGCTTTCTGTATTGTTCCACTTAAGTTCTCAGCAAGGCTCATGGCTGGCCGTGTAGCGCCCTCACTTCTCACCCGGCTGTGTATCAAGAAATGGCTGACGAAGACGCCCTGCAATGACGTAATCGTGCAAATAAATTCACGTGACTATTCCGTTGGCGAAATGACTGTGTAGGTAGCGTCCCAACCACCAATGTATCTCAAATCAATCTATGCCAGCTTTTGTTCAAAGCTACTCTCAAAGTCAGGCTAGACTCATGTTTGTCACTACTCTTGGAATGGACAACTTTGACTGCACCAAAATGAATGCACATTTCGAAAAATTCACAGCTTGTCTACGGGAGGGGCTCATTCACGAGTGGAAGCAAGCATTACTAGCCCCACCTCTCCCCCTTATGTCGCTAAACAACTCACGGCTCTGTTCCACACACAGCCGCCGTTCAGCTCCCTTGGCTGTCAGACTGTAGCACCAACAATAAATTGCGTATTCTAGTTAAAGCCCAGCCCAGCACTCGAAGCACCTGGCCACGGTCACCAACTAGACTAGGCATACGGCCGCGAGACCTGGGCCTACTCAACAAATACAGTCTTGGCCACTGTGGCCTTTCTGCTGCTTCTAGACACAAGCTTGCTTTCACAAGCAGGCATCACGCACTACTCACAGCTACTGACACTACAGCACTCTACTAAACTCCTTCTCTTTTTTTTTTTTTTTTTTTTTTTTTTTTTTTAAGTCGATCTAAGCTTATCTTCAAAGTTCCGAGCACCACATGAAGGGTGCCGCCAGGCCACATCTTAACTAACTTAATTATAAACTGATTATTGGATGGCAATGCCGACAGGAAATGGGGAAAATCCCCAATTTTACGGACCGTGAACGGTTTGAGACTCCCAAAACGGACTGTGCGCTAAAATTTTAACAAGACAAAGAAGACTATCAACTTGGATTCCAGGTTTGTTGACCTTGAAAATACAGGGTACCGTGCCACCTTAATATGATTCCCAATATTTCTAATTAGCGCCCAATCTGGTATCAGTTAATCCTATTGGTGCCCACTCTGTTGTCATGAAGTCAAGATTAGTAAATCTCAAAATGTCTCCAACTAACCGACAACAATATTAATGAACCACCGCTTCATTACACTGACTGCCGGAGGGAAACAGAAATCAGAACAAATTCAAAACTATCAGAACAGATACAAACACATGTACAATAGTAGTGAGAATTCCCTACATTCACTTGTGCCATCAACAGCAATACAAAACTACATTGCAGTGGAAATGTTCCAGCAGACAGTTAACTTGGTGCCATCCCCATCTGACTGGCAGACAAACTGTGAGGAAATGGTGTGTGTGTGTACATGTGTCAGTATGATTGGAGGGTACCCTGGGTATGAGGGAATGGTGTGTGTGTGTACATGTGTCAGTAGGATTGGAGGGTACCCTGGGTATGAGGGAATGCTACATGCTGAGGGTTGTCATGACTACGGACAAGGTATCGAGCCAAAGGTTTGTGACCACACTTCCTCCCTCACAGACTCTGAAATGTCTGACAATACATGAACACAGACTGTGAGGCACCACCCAACCATTCCATAACCAGTCAGTAGCTTACCCTGGTGCAGCCCTGTGTACAGCCTCCACTGCAAATGCTCTTCATGTTTCCCTCAGACATATGGCCCATGGTTGGTGAGTCACCGAGTCTTGGGTAGAGGGGATATGGATGTGGGACTCACCAATGTACTTCTTGAGGGTGTGATCAATGCTGAGAAGAGAGAGAAATAGAGAAAAGGATTATACGAAAAAAATAGAAAGTAGCTGAGAACACCTCAAGAAAGTGACTATACTGAAAAAGGATGTGTACACAGAAGAAATGCAAGAGATTTAGAAGTGGAAAAAAGAAGGAAGGACGGACGAAAGGCAGGAAGAAAGGGAGGCGCAGAAGATGGAGATTAAATTGAGAGGAAGGAGAGGGTAGAAAGGAGGAAGAAATGGAGGTAGAGAGAGGAGAGACAACAAATCAAGGGAGGCAGTTAAAAACAAATAAAACGAAGCAGACAAAGGTCAAATGGAAGAGAAATGCGGCTAGAGGGGAGGGATTATAGTGAGGAAATGGTTCACTTAACCAGTATATGTATATGCATGTACGTATGCATGTGTGCATGCATTAGCCTTGTACCCAGGCCTGGGAACGAGTGCATGTGTGGGTGAATGCAACCATGCACACACACACACACACACACACACACGTTGTGTGCGCGAGCGTGTGCGGGCACGCATGTGAGTGTGATTGTTCCCAGTGCAATTGCAGGTCACATGACATCACATGACAGTCATGTGACCATCCTACCTTGAGTGGTTTGGTCTGTTTGGTCATGCAGTGCAGTGTGTTGATGGTGAGTGAGTACTGACAATTCAGGTCCCACCTACCAATGTACATCTTGAGGGTGTGGTCAATGCTGAGAAGGAGGGAGGGAAGTTAGGGAGAAATGAAATGGACAATATCAGAAATGGATAATGAGAAAAACAGAAAGCAAGATAATAAGAATTTGAATTAATACTGAGAAAGAAGATGGGAGTGAGGAGGAAAGGAGAGGGGAAGAGAAGGGAGGGAGAAGGAACAGGAGAGAGCAGGGGAAAAGATGAAATAATAAAGAGGGAGAACAGACAAAGGGAGGTTGGAAGGAAGAGAGGAGGGATTCCCCGGATACAGTTTACTCATGCAGTATACTGATTACATGTATAACATACATATCAATACCAATCATACAATAGGTCTTCACTGCAATAGTGCTTGCTGGTTAGTTACGTAATGTACAGTATACAAGACAAGTACACAAACAAGTAAGCCACTAATGGAGTTATAAGGCGCTGTATCACAGGACTATCACATGACCCATCTGTACGTCAAACACTGCCTCTCTGACCAGTGGGAGTCATCCCTACATATGGCCGTACGCCATGATATATCTACACCAATCATAGGAGACACAAAGCTCTGTATCACATGACTATCCTAGGGACAAGGCTAATGAATTCTATGATTGGCAGGAAGCGAATACTGTTATTTGGTGAATCAGCAAATATCAGGCTATCAGAAAAGACTTTTTCCACTAAGGGTTATTTCGTACACAGTAGAATCTTATCCCTTCACGACAGTCACATGATGGTCACATGACCTATCCCCTGTAAATGACCTCACCTGCTGCACCTGTCCACCGTACTTGTCAGTGTAGCCCCCCAGACTCTGAATGAAGACACACACACTCCTGCACTCCACAACATCACGACCTACAGGAAAGATCCAACCAATTCCAGTTTGGTAACTGGTCAATTAAGTACAGTATACAAGACAAGTATTAACAGTATAAACCACTATATAGTGGAGACACAAAGTCTGTATCACATGACTATCACATGACCCACCTGTACGTCAAACACTGCCTCTCTGACCTACCTCCTGGACAAGTGGGAGGCTTTTATGGAATGATGGAGTGATGGCTTGCTACCACCCATCACCTTCGTAGGCTTTTTGAGACATTTGAGTCCAGGTGTGTGTGTGTGTGTGTGTGTGTGTGTGTGTGTGTGTGTGTGTGTGTGTGTGTGTGTGTGTGTGTGTGTGTGTGTGTGTGTGTGTGTGTGTGTGTGTGCATGTGAGTGTGTACGTATGTGTGTGTTTGTGCGTATGTGTGTGTGCGTATGTGTGTGTGCGTGTGTGTGTATGCATGGTGTGTGTGCAGAGGTGGAGGGTGTGTGTGTGGAGGTGGGGAGAGAGATATGCACTAGATGTGACAATGAAGTCACATTCCAAGAACTTTACCAGTATCTGATCACTTCCAAATAAGGAATAAGGCCTGAGAGATCTTGTCACATGTTTGTCCCTCTGATGCTACCTGACCTGACGAGACCTCCCAGGCTTTTCCCCTCTGTATTTGCATACTGAAAGCAATGAGAAGATGTATGAAGGCCTCGGAGGCTGTGTTGTTACTCAACACTAAACAACTGTATGAAGGCCTCGGAGGCTGTGTTGTTACTCGACACTAAACAACTGTATGAAGGCCTCGGAGGCTGTGTTGTTACTCGACACTAAACAACTGTATGAAGGCCTCGGAGGCTGTGTTGTTACTCGACACTAAACAACTGTATGAAGGCCTCGGAGGCTGTGTTGTTACTCGACACTAAACAACTGTATGAAGGCCTCGGAGGCTGTGTTGTTACTCGACACTAAACAACTGCATGAAGGCCTCGGAGGCTGTGTTGTCACTCGACACTAAACAACTGCATGAAGGTCTAGGAGGCTGTGTTGTCACTCGACACTAAACAACTGCATGAAGGCCTAGGAGGCTGTGTTGTCACTCGACACTAAACAACTGCATGAAGGCCTAGGAGGCTGTGTTGTCACTCGACACTAAACAACTGCATGAAGGCCTAGGAGGCTGTGTTGTCACTCGACACTAAACAACTGTATGAAGGCCTCGGAGGCGGTGTTGTCACTCGACACTAAACAACTGTATGAAGGCCTCGGAGGCGGTGTTGTCACTCGACACTAAACAACTGTATGAAGGCCTCGGAGGCGGTGTTGTCACTCGACACTAAACAACTGTATGAAGGCCTCGGAGGCTGTGTTGTTACTCGACACTAAACAACTGTATGAAGGCCTCGGAGGCTGTGTTGTTACTCGACACTAAACAACTGTATGAAGGCCTCGGAGGCTGTGTTGTTACTCGACACTAAACAACTGTATGAAGGCCTCGGAGGCTGTGTTGTTACTCGACACTAAACAACTGTATGAAGGCCTCGGAGGCTGTGTTGTTACTCGACACTAAACAACTGTATGAAGGCCTCGGAGGCTGTGTTGTTACTCGACACTAAACAACTGCATGAAGGCCTAGGAGGCTGTGTTGTCACTCAACACTAAACAACTGCATGGAGGCCTCGGAGGCTGTGTTGTTACTCAACACTAAACAACTGCATGAAGGCCTCGGAGGCTGTGTTGTTACTCAACACTAAACAACTGTATGAAGGACTCGGAGGCTGTGTTGTTACTCAACACTAAACAACTGCATGGAGGCCTCGGAGGCTGTGTTGTTACTCAACACTAAACAACTGTATGAAGGCCTCGGAGGCTGTGTTGTTACTCGACACTAAACAACTGCATGAAGGCCTAGGAGGCTGTGTTGTCACTCAACACTAAACAACTGCATGGAGGCCTTGGAGGCTGTGTTGTTACTCAACACTAAACAACTGCATGGAGGCCTTGGAGGCTGTGTTGTTACTCAACACTAAACAACTAAATTGGAGGACTCGGAGGCTGTGTTGTTACTCAACACTAAACAACTGCATGAAGGCCTCGGAGGCTGTGTTACTCAACATTAAACAACTGTATGAAGGCCTCGGAGGCTGTGTTGTTACTCGACACTAAACAACTGCATGGAGGCCTCGGAGGCTGTGTTGCTACTCAACACTAAACAACTGCATGGAGGCCTCGAAGGCTGCGTTGTTACTCAACACTAAACAACTGTATGGAGGCCTCGGAGGCTGTGTTGTTACTCAACACTAAACAACTGTATGGAGGCCTCGGAGGCTGTGTTGTTACTCGACACTAAACAACTAAATTGGAGGTTCATTTCATTTAAGGCAAATCTTCCCAGTTGCATTTTGGGACCATCAAGGTCCAGGAGATGCCCACCTCCTGTCACCATGGTTACAGTACATCTCTTGTCCAGTCAAGGTTCTAATTGGATGACAAATGAAATTCACTTTGTAATGGCATGCTTGTGCCAGACAAGGGGTGGAACTCTGGTGACATTCACTCTGAGAATATTCATGTCCTATGGGCTACACTCTGGGCTTGTATTCATGTATTGTGAATAAGTATTCATACCTTATTAGGACATTGAGTGCACAAAGGATGTAACCATGGCAAAAGGTGGGAGGGGTATGGGCCACTACCGTGCAACTACTGAGGTGACCCAGTGCATCACATTTGTCCCCAGGTCCTGCACAAACAACCGTGAAAAGGGTGTGGTCACATTGTACTGTATGTGCCAAATCAGTACATCAATTTACCAATTACTAAATTCCAAACACACATTTTGACACAGTCCAGACTCACCAGGAGGAAGGTGTAAGTGGAGAGGAGCTGGCTGGGATCACTGGGAGGTAGTGGATTAATACACGCTAAACAAGGTGTATTCAAAATCGCTAAATTAAGTATGCGCAATTAAAAGTAACATTAAGGTAGATGGGGGTTAGTCTCGCAAGCCCGACCCACTTCTGCTAGAGAAGGGAGAGGGTCTGGTGAACTGCGTACACAAGCCGTGTCCCAACGGAATGCAATTAGCTGGATGACGTAACTACATTTCAAAAAATGCACTCTTGAATTACCTGTTGCGGAGTAAGCACGCTCCCTGAGAAGTATAGTCTAAGTGTTTTTACAGCTTCTGCAGTAGCGGAAAAGATGCCCTAGCTCTCCTTGGCCGTTTTCAAGACTGCTATTGCTACTCAAACAGTGACGTAATGCATCATGTGACAAAATACTGCCCTCTCCCTTCCTGCGAGACTAAATATAATGCAGGAGCAAGTAAAAGTTCACCAGACCCTCTCTCTTCTCCAGCGGAAGTGGGTCGGGCCTAGTCTCGCGGAGCCAGACTCTCGCACGAAAAGCGGGAGAGAGTCTGGTGACACTCGCATATTGAGTTGGTGCTAATAGGCCCAGGAATTTCTGGGGGCAATGATTGACCATAAGTAGGTTACCGTTTGAGAGTGAATCGTACACCTGTTCGCACCCACTTAATTACCTACTGACTTGCTGACAGTGCAACACCAACTCAATATGCGAGTGTCACCAGACTCTCTCCCACTTTTCGTGTGAGAGTCTGGCTCCGCGAGACTAGGTCGGGCCTGCGAGACTAGGGGGTGTGCATGCTTTAGCACATAGGAACATGTGCCACAAGTTTTTTTCCTTAAGGGAAGGGACCCTACACATTAGGGATACATTTTTGGTGGGAACTACACCCACATTCTCTTCTAGTCTCGTGCCCAAACATTTTCCTGAAAGGGGTCTGGGCACGAGACTAAATTCTCTTGTATTTTATCACTTTCCTACAAATTATGACTGGCAGTATTTCATGACAATCTCACATCCAGTGGGAGATAACTCACATGTGATCACTGGTTGCAGGATTCATCCCGTTCTCTATTCGAGCTCCGTTTTCCTTCTGCGGTACAAACAGATGAGGGGCGTGGTCAGGAGCTAGCTAGTCTGGTTCCCAGACAGGATGAGTCTGGAGTCTCACCACACGGACCTCCCACGCAGTCTAAAACAGGAGGACGGCTACGCCTACATTTGTATTGTGAGGTTCATCGCTAGTAGTCTCGCAAACCAGCCGTATTTTTCTTTATTTCCGGTGGAAGGAGCGAGAGGGAGAGAAAACTACGTCTGGACACTCTGGCCAGCTTCCCGTGGACATCCGCACTAATGCATGAGGTTCAAATCTGATTGGTCCGTTCTAAATTAAGCACATGACTTCCTGCATGCCAATCCATATACTACTCGCTTACGATAGCATTCTACGATACTGACTTTGCTTTGGGCTTTATACTCCACAGGCGCATGACGGGGACCTCGCGAGTGCAAGAACAGCATCAAGACGACTTGCTCTTGAATTCTGAAGTCGCCGGAAGCTGCGGCTGTGGCCGCTCTTCCAGTAGGTGAAATTACAGACCGCGTCCACTCTCGAGACGACTCTTTTTTTTCAACGTGTGCTAGCGGAATCGTTCTGAATGAGCTCTCTGTCGCGACAGTTTGCCAGTGTGGGCACAAGCTTCACAAAACAGTAACACATAGCTGGATAAACGTTTTAAATGACGTTTAACTCAGTTAAACAAGGTTAACATTCAAGGCGTAGACATGGGGCGGGGTAGCCGGGGCTGGATGAGCGGGGCCTGGGGTCGAGCGAGATGCGCATGCGCAGTTCAGCTCCACCTAAGAAGAGCGTAGCAACACGGTTGTAGCAACAGTTTTTCGCAGTAGCAAGCAGCTGTGGGCAGGATATCAAGCTGGTTAAGTATTTTGACGTTATTTCCAAGTGGAGTCGTTGAACGGAGCTCGAACTCAACGTACAAAAAATTGCTGGTACTTCGAAAACCCGAATTTGATAGTTCTCACGGGAGTATGGAGGAACACCATGGGCAGGACCACAACGAGCGTGAGGAGAGCAGCGGGAGCCAAAGAGGAGCTGAGCAGCCAATATCGAGCACACTGATAGACACGTTGGTGGAACGGGTTGTCGAGAGGGTTCGGGAACAGCTGGCGCCGCCGCCGAGTAGAAACCCAGCGATCTCCTCTGCCTCGCCAGTAACTTCAGAAGGTATGACTGGTACAATATTCGAGCACTGTGTTCCAGGAAAACGGCTGCTATGCATTGGCTACGTACATTTGCAAGGGGCAAATGTACGAGGAAGGGCGTTAATGTAGTTCACTGATTGAAGAGAAACTATATATATGTTTTCTGGTTTTGCAAGAAACGGCACATGCAAATTGACACGGGGTCGTTTGCACGTCAGAAATAACTGGTTGCTGCATATATCCCGCTTGGCAAAGGGCAAGTGAAGGGATTAGTACAGCTTGCCTGACTTGGTTTATTTTCATGGGCTAAGGCACGGGCTGGGTGGCAATGCATGCAGTCATGCAGGGTCTGCAACATATATTGTCATTGTTGTGGTGTCAATAGCAGTCATAGAATAAAACAGAGTGCCTAGCTGGCTGAGCTGGCTGGGGCTGCTGCTGCATCTTTTATTTGGTTCCTTTTGATTACAGGTTTAGTCCTGGGTAGAGTACCCCCATCATTGGCTCTGCCAATCCTCCCTGCATTCAGCACAGGAAGTAGTGCCAGTGGGGCACCGATTACCACTTCAGCGGTCATCAGTGTGGCATCTGCAATGGGCAGTGCATCATCAGCTGCATCAGGGTCAATAATGAGTCTAATTCTACCACAAGTAGAAAACACGGCAAGGCAACCAAAAGTCTGGGTGGGTGATGGGCTGCCTCCAATTCCTAAGAAGTTACATGAAAGGATCTTAAAGTGGGAGTTCATTGAGCTGTCAGAATTGCTTCCTCCTGGTGCTCTGGAGAAAATACAGCCTGAGTTGGAGCCACAAAAGTTCATCATCATGCCTGGATTGGAGGTGGCCCGGCCACGGAAAAAGCCAATTGAGTCAATTACGCAGTGGATCCGGTGCTTTGCTGTTTATGTGGCAGTGTTGGCCACTGAGTTTCCAGATGCTGTTCCGGATCTACTCGCATATATGCTGGCCATCATGCGAGCACAGGCAGAGTACGAAGAGCCAGCTTGGAGATTGTATGATGAAGCCTTCAGGGACAAGGCTGCTTCAACTGGGAATCGCAAATGGGCTTTGCTGGACACCCATTTATACAATCAACTCTTTACAGGGAGAGCCAGAAGAGCCATTGTCAAGAAAATTGCATCACAGGATGATGAGGTGGAGTTGGTCCCACCTCCCAGGAAGAGATCGGCAGTAGTAGCAGGGTATGCAGGCCCTTCAAAGCCAGAGAAATCGACAGTGTGTTGGCAATTTAATAAAGGGAGATGCACATTTGATGTGTGCAAGTTTCGCCATATGTGTTCCATTTGCTCTGGCCGTCACCCGGCTGTCCACTGCTCAGCTATGCAGGGGCAGGGCCCAGCAGGTGGGTTGGCAAGCACGCCTGGGAAAAGGCCCCAGGTGGGATAGCAGGGGCCAGCAACCACGGGATGACCCAGGGTGCCCCAATCGCAGGGTTATCAGAAAACTGGCATATGACAGTGGTATGAGTCTCATTAGTAATATCATGTATCGATAGCTGTTTAGCTCTGGCAACAGTCATTGTATATCCATGTTCATACTGTTTTCATCCAGCTAAGTGATAAAATGACAGCAAAAATAATAAATAAAATTTTAAAATGTGGACTGGGCATTAAGGATATTTTACCTTTAACAGTCTATAAGGGGGAGAGTACAGTGTTCAAATACCATCTGCTGGGGGTGACTGCTCTCCACTCGGCAGGGCTGAGTGTGAACTTCGCTGTCGGCAGGTAGTCACCTGTAGTGGAGGGGGAATGGCACTGTTACTCTCCCCAGTTTTAAACTTGTAGCAATCGTATTATTAATATTGGCAACCATCAGTTTCAGAATAGTAACTATTCCCATAGGACTCACGTCATGGGACGAGAATGATTTAGAGCCGGAGATCATGACGGAGAACACGGGAGGGCCCATACCTTGCCAGTCAGATCAGGCTTGTAAGGAATACACAAGTGACCTGCTTCAGCTGGAACAATGTGTACCGTTGGTAGCGGAGGTGATTACAAGCCCACTAGCCATGGTGAACTCACCTCTGAGAGGTGAAAAGTGGGAGGCAGCATTGCTTTCTCATCCAGATTGTGCATTTGTTTCTTACTTGCTGAGGGGCATGACCTGGGGTTTTCGGATTGGAGTGGATAGGCACACCCAAAGATGCAAACCATGCCGCAAGAACATGATGTCGGCAAAGCAGTACCCTCAGGTGGTTGAAGAGTACTTGGCTGAGGAGTTGGAAGCAGGGAGAGTGGTTGGTCCGTTGGATCTACAGAAGTACCCTCAGGTGCAAGTTAGCCCATTTGGTGTGATTCCAAAAAGTCATCAGCCTAATAAGTGGCGGCTCATAGTGGATCTCTCCTCACCTGAAGGAGAGAGTGTGAATGATTGCATCGATAAATCATTGTGTTCACTGTCATACGTGTCTGTGGATGATTTGGCAGAGATCATTCGGAGGGTAGGCCACAAGGCATTACTGGCGAAACTAGACGTAAAATCTGCTTATCGCATTGTCCCAGTACATCCAGAAGATCGCCAGTTTCTAGGCATGCAGTGGAAAGGAAAGTTGTTCATCGACACAGCTTTGCCTTTTGGTCTGCGATCAGCCCCAAAGTTGTTCAACGCACTGGCAGATGCACTGGAATGGATCATGCGGAGCAGGGGGTTGCGGCATGTAGCACACTACTTAGACGACTTTATCACAGTGGGATCTCCGGAATCAGACGAGTGTGCTCACAATCTTCATGTGGCATTGTTGACATGTGAAGAGTTGGGTGTTCCGGTGGCTGGTCACAAGTGCGAAGGTCCTTCCACATGTTTAACATTTTTGGGAATTGAGGTGGATACAATGGCCATGGAACTGCGGCTGCCTCTAGACAAGTTGCAGCGTTTGAAGTTGCTAGTAGCTGAGTGGCGCCATCGTAAGAGTTGCCTGAGAAAGGAATTGGAATCTTTAGTCGGGCATTTGAGCCATGCTTGCAAGGTGGTCAAACCAGGAAGGAGGTTTTTGCGGGGCTTGATTGGGAGGTTAGCAGGAGCAAAAAGGCGTCATTTTCATATCCGGCTTAACTCAGAGTTCAGAGCAGATTTGGAGTGGTGGCACATTTTCCTGGGTTCATGGAATGGCACCTCGTTATTGCGGCAGGAACATTTGCAATCTCCAGACGCTACCATTTGGAGTGATGCATCAGGCTCGTGGGGTTGTGCAGCAGTTTGGGAGAACCAGTGGTTTCAGGTAGGCTGGCAGAAGTTTGAAGAATTTTCTGAAGCCTCCATTGCAGCAAAGGAGATGCTTCCAATTTTGGTGGCAGCAGCGGTATGGGGCCATCGGTGGGTCGGTTCCACTGTTCTGTGCAACAGTGATAATGAGGCGGTGGTGGCAGTATTGCGATCGGGATCAGCGAAAGATAAGAAGTTGGCTCACATGCTGAGATGTTTATTTTTTCTTGAGGCGAAGTTCCAATTTACCATGGTAGCTGCTCATATTCCAGGTGTTATGAATGTGAGGGCAGATGCTCTATCCCGCAACCATATCGATGTCTTTTTTGCCTCCTTTCCTCAGGCATGCCACATTCCACATGCAGTTCCTCAAGATCTGGTATGGGGCTTAATCCATCCACAAGCGTGGACATCGCCAGAATGGACCAGCTGGTTCAGTACTATTTAAAGCACTCATTGGCTCCATCCACATTGCGTTCATATGGTGCAGCGAAAAAACGGTATGTACAATTTTGCCAGCGTCTGAATATTGTCCCTATCCCAGCAACAGAGACAACCTTGTGCCAGTATGTGGCTTGCCTGGCAAACAGCAATTTAAAACACCAAACAATCAAATGCTACTTATCTGGTGTACGTCATCTGCAGATAATAGGAGGTTTTGGTGATCCATTTGAGCAGTCGTTGCCACTGCTGGAATATGTCCTGAGAGGGATAAAAAGTGACCAAGCAAAAAGAGGAACAACTGTTCGCACTCGGCTTCCGATTACTCCGTCCATATTGCAGCGACTGCGGTTGGTGTGGGAAAGGGACCCTGGGAATAGCGACCATATAATGTTGTGGGCGGCATGTTGCACTTGTTTTTTCGGATTCCTTCGTTCTGGTGAGATTGTAGTCCCATCAGCAGGGGAGTATGATCCTGGTGCCCACCTCAGTTATGGGGATGTAACGTTGGATACTCGGGAGAGTCCGTCAGTGGCACAAGTGAACATCAAGGCTTCAAAGACTGATCCTTTTCGAAAAGGTGTTTCCATTTATATTGGACGGACCAATAATGGCTTGTGTCCGGTAGCAGCTTTAGCTGCTTATTTGGCTTCCAGAGGTAGTGGGCCAGGCCCATTTTTTCGATTTAGCAACGGGAGCCCGTTAACCAGAGAATCCTTTGTGACAAAAGTCAGGGATGCATTGCTGGTAGCCGGTATTGAGAACCCGTCACACTATGCGGGCCACAGTTTTCGCATCGGTGCAGCGACCACAGCTGCGGCGGCGGGTGTTGAGGATTCGATCATCAAAACCCTTGGTCGGTGGGAGAGCTCCGCTTATTTGTTATACCTACGTATTCCACGGGAAAGACTGGCTGCTCTGTCAAAACTGTTATCTGTGTCTTGACTTGTGATTTGTAAACGGTAACGCTGTGATAGTTTATCAGTTACTTAGTGGTGCGGTTTGTCGTCACTCTATATAGAGTAGGGTGTTTGGAGGAGGGACTGCGTCCTCTGGGCCAATGTTGGGGGGTATTCCACCAACATTGCTCCCCCAAACACATGGATTACGATATAGCTATGTGCTTTAAGGGGTTGATGGGATGTTTGCATACGCATGAAGGAGGGAGAGAGAGGTGGGCTCTCGCATGGTGACCAACAGTTCACTGTGCAGAGCAGTGGGTGCCTGCATGTCCCCGACTCATCCTCCATGAACCTTGGTGGGACATCATGAGGTTGGTCATGATAAGGAGAGGTATGTTCGAGCCACAGAATGTTAAATGACGTTTAACTCAGTTAAACAAGGTTAACATTCAAGGCGTAGACATGGGGCGGGGTAGCCGGGGCTGGATGAGCGGGGCCTGGGGTCGAGCGAGATGCGCATGCGCAGTTCAGCTCCACCTAAGAAGAGCGTAGCAACACGGTTGTAGCAACAGTTTTTCGCAGTAGCAAGCAGCTGTGGGCAGGATATCAAGCTGGTTAAGTATTTTGCCCACCCAACCCACCCGTTTGGCTATATGAAGTAGCTGTGCTAGGATGTACGTTAATTTGTATCTCCATCAGGTGGTGCATTTTCACCTGATGTGATCATGAGTCGGGTGGTACATGTACGGCTTTGGCCAATGTTGGGGGGTATTCCACCAACATTGCTCCCCCAAACACATGGATTACGATATAGCTATGTGCTTTAAGGGGTTGATGGGATGTTTGCATACGCATGAAGGAGGGAGAGAGAGGTGGGCTCTCGCATGGTGACCAACAGTTCACTGTGCAGAGCAGTGGGTGCCTGCATGTCCCCGACTCATCCTCCATGAACCTTGGTGGGACATCATGAGGTTGGTCATGATAAGGAGAGGTATGTTCGAGCCACAGAATGTTAATTTGCATACCGTGCGCGTGACCTGCAGCAATTATTACATGCCTTCGTGGCACGGGAAGCTGGCCAGAGTGTCCAGACGTATTTTTCTCTCCCTCTCGCTCCTCCCACCGGAAATAAAGAAAAATACGGCTGGCTCGCGAGACTACATCGCTAGCTGCTATCCATTTTCCTCCGCAGAGGAGATTAGTGCTGAAATTCTGGAGACAAAGTTATACGACTAAGAACGAGGTACGCGCGTCCTTGTTAGCCTCCTCTTTCGATTCTTGATTTGGCTGTCTCCCTCCAGATGCCGATCAGTGCTGGGCGCCGGAAACAAAAGACCAACGCCATGAAGGTATACCGAAAGCAACGGCAGTACATCTACCGCCACTGTCAACTGTGTCATGTGACCCCCAGCTATGCTCTGATAGTGGGTGTGTGTCTTCTCATGCTACCCATGTTAGAGCTAGCAACCAAGCATGCGCAGCTAGCAACCATGTACTACAGGGACCCCCTCAACCATGTTCACGCACGTCACATGACCTTCAGCCACACCCCACTTGTACTACCATCCCTCAACAACGTGCTACCAGCCATGGTCCACCAGAACAGAGTAGCGTGGTCAAATATCAAATGTCCGTCCCACTCCAGTGTCCGTCATGTTTCCCTCAACCCTGCTCCCACTGGTCTGGGGAGGAGGGTGGTGAGGGTGGTGGTGCTTCTACTGCTACTGATGAGTGGAGACATAGAGATGAACCCGGGACCTGTTGGTGAGTGTAGTTCCTTAATGTGTATATCCAAGCAGGCCCACCGAGAGGGGAGGGAGCAGGGAATACTGGATCCAAGTGTATTGGAAACTGAAATCCACTGGCCATTGTTGCTTTAGTGTGATGTTACACCTTAGCCTCGTTACATGCACTAAACATTATGGGATAATGGGACAAAAGGCAGGGGTGGAGCTTGGGAACAAGGCTAGTTACTCCTCCAAAGATGAGAAATCACGTAAATGAATAGATGAGTTATTACACAGGCCAGATAAAATGTGGGACATCCAATGTATATTCATTAGTTCCATGTTGTACCTAGCCGTGAAAATCTTTCAATATGATCACTTCTCAATCTGCAGGTCAACAGCTCAGTGTCAATGACTTGCCTGTGGTAATGGAAGTGTTGAATGATACCCGTGCGAAATGGTACGATATTGGTTTGCAGCTACGCGTGAGTGTTGGTACACTGGATGCCATCAAGGAACAGTATGATGACCCCTCACATTGTCTGAGAGAAACTCTTAAAACATGGCTGAAAACGTGCCCCTCACCCTCAACATGGAAGAACATTGTAGATGCCCTAAGAAGCAGCACTGTTGGTGAGGTCAGGCTGGCTGCAGACCTGGAACAGAAGTACTGCTCAGCACAAGACACTAGCGCTGCTGCCACCCACCATCATGCACCGCCAGCACCCCCATCACAAGCTGACACCCAGACAACTTCACTACAACAGTCTCAGTCACAGCCTCATGCACGACCAGCCCCACCTGTGCCTCTGTCACATGCTCACACCCAGACGACAACACAGCCACCACTGTTTGCCTCCTCCTCCAACTCTGTGACGTCTTTTACACAACCCCCTCAAGTCACACTAACCTCATCCAGACCTTTCCTGCCATCAGTACCTGCACAGCCGACTACACTCCCTCAATACCCATCTCCTCCCTCCCTCACCATCGTTCCTCCAGGTGCATCATCCATCCCACTTTCTGCTACTGTGACCACACCTCCTCACCTTCCCCCACCAGTAACAACACACACTTTTGAAAATGATAATTATCGCACCTGCATGGAATAGAATTTATGTACAGTGAAATCGAATCACAAAATAATGCATTGAATAATATAGTACATGTATAGGTGGATAGGAAATGCAGGTACTATATGCAGTACTTGTGTATGAAAGTATATGACCATATCTGAGCTTTACTATACATGCCATTTAAAGAGCATACTGTTACATTGTGTGTTGCTACATGTAGTGCCTGTCTAGAGTTTATAATGAATCTCATTACTCATTCAGGTCCCACGAGGCCACATACTGTTGAGGAACAAGTCCAATACTTTGAAAATACATTTGGCAATCTCGTCGATAAAACTTGCGGAGAAGTAAAGGGAAAAGTTGAACCCCATATCTTGCTTTCCCGTGTCACATGCCTTCCAGTGTCAGCCCGCCCTCAGCACCGAAGTTTCATTGAAGAAAAGTTGACGAACATTACACCACCAGAAACATTTGCAAAGATCTGGTCCATTCTGAACCTTTACTGGGACTTTCTGAACTACGGACTCTTGGAACATGTCATCAATAAATGCGGAAGTGAAGGCTTGAAGCAACAGATGCAGGACTATGTTGATCAACTCTCTGCATTCAAGAAAAGGACTCGGCTGTGTGACTTCATTGAGAGCTGGCCATGCAGAGATGATGGGCCACCAGAAGACCGTCTCAAGAAGGTGGTTGTCAAAATGGGACACGAATGGTCCCAGTGCACACTACAAGATGTTGAGTCATTCAAGAAAGCTCTTGTTCACAAGTTCTTTCTACCAGAATTTGACATTATCCTCCAAAAAGTAGAGAGGGGGTGTGTCTGTGTCACATGGCTCACTTCTCCTTCCACTGCCACACTGCTGCAGCAGAACCTGGCGAACATTGAGACAGAGTTCTTCAAGAAACATGGCATCAATGCTGTGACAATCGAACCACAGGAGAGTGAGAAACCATCAGTGGGTACTCTTCCTGAAAAGCTCCACTCATTCAAACCAGGCACAAGTGAGGTAGAGACACTCATGAAGGAAACACACTGGATGAGACCTCCAGAGGAGATAGTCTCAGAAATGTCCACCAGTACGGTTCCTTCTGAGAAGATCCAGGTTGACACACACCCTGCGGATACCCAGCAAGCACCACCCAGCTACCTGAAGGAAAAGCTTCTCACACTCCCACATACAGCCCCATCTAAGTACTTGACTACATTACAGCAGACACCATACACTCCTGAGACGTCTCCAGGTTGGTTCAAAACTTCCACACCAACTGGAATGTATTCGGTTCCAAAGTTTTCCACCTACCTAGGTGGTACTAAACTGAAATCTAGTTATCCTAGGTCAAGTTCAGAAGATTGGCTTGACCCTCCAGTTCAGTATGACCCTCCCACACCAGCTGATATGTATGTCAGAGAAAAATGTGTGGATGAAATCTCATGGCGTGTTACACTGTTACCATCACTAGAGCAGTATTTGAGTGAAGCTGAGGTAGAAGCAGACCCATCCCTCCTTACAAAGTACAAGGACTACCTCTCTTCTACCCCTGCCATCAGAGCAGCACTGTATACCACCTTCAATGCAAAGATGGCAGCAGAAGTGTTCACCTGGAGCCAGCACACCCAGTCAGCCCCTCCCACCACCATGACTGAACTCTTTACTGCTTTTACCCTCAAGACCCTGGTAGACCATCTCTCAACACACCCAGCGTACCACAAACAGCAGTTGAAGGTCACCACCTTCAGTGACCTCCCCACAGACGTGTACAAGCAATTCCAGCACCTGTGCAGAATGGCCTATGAGGGTATACTGAACAGGCAACAGCTGGTTTTCTCTGTGGCCCACCTTCCCACTGGGTTTGCCCCCCTCGGCCTGATGCAGGAGGTCCCTCAACTGTACACTGAGGGCAGAGCCTCCTCCTACCACTTCATCCACTTGACCCTTCAGGAATACTTGGCCGCCGTCCACATCTCACAACTCCCTGCACATGAGCAGACAAGACTGTTTCAAGAACATGTTAAGAGTGGCCACTTCAAAATGACCATGAGATTCCTGGCTGGTTGTACAAAGTTAGCAAACATACCCCCTGACATTACGATGGGTGCTGAACTTAACTATTATCACTTTTTGTTTGAAGCAAAAGACATTTCAATGACTACCAGAACTCTAGGTTCAGATGAGATGGATGTCATCCCACACTACTCCTGGACTCCCCTGGACTACTATGTGACAGGCCATGCCATCTCTCATTCCAACTGCTCCTGGAGACTGTACTTTATTGGCTCTTTCTTATCTTCCATTGATGATGAGAAGTTTGAACTGTTTTGCCAGGGATGTGCTGCCCCAGGGGGAACTGGATGCAGGGGTCACATCTCATATGCTGACTTTCAATACAATGGCTTCACCTCCAAAAGCATACAGTCATTTGTAAACACCCCCCCACACATTCTACAGGACATGAGAGAGCTAGACCTGAGTAACAACAAACTGGATGGGAGTACATGTTACCTGCTGGCCAAGGCAGTACCATCAATGTCCAGGTTAGAGGACCTTTCACTCGGTGGCAACCCAATAGGAAGTGGTGGTGCTGTGGAGGTGATCAAGGCACTCTGTGGCAATGGAGTGAAAGAACTGTGGCTGTACAACACTGGGATTGGGAAGCCAGACTGTGAGGCTCTGTGTGAACTACTGAAATCAAGTCACTCACTTCAACACCTTGACATTGACGAGAACAACTTGTCCTCAGAAAGTGTAGCCAGCATCATCACTGGACTCAGTCACAACAGTTCTCTGACAAAACTGCACATTTCAAACTCTCACTTTAGCATGGCAAATGTGGACAGTTTAGCATCAGTACTCAAAGACCACTCCAAGTGCACACTGACAGAGTTGTACTTGCAAGACTGCCACATCAGCAGTGAAGGTGCAGTGGAACTGGCAGCTGCACTCTGCAAGAACTCAACTCTGAAAGAGCTGGACCTGGATCGTAACCCCATTGGTGTGGAGGGAGCCTCCTCAATGTCAGACATGCTACAACACAACACATCACTGGAGTACCTCAACCTGTGTGATGGCTCAGTCGGGGAAGAGGGGGTTCGCCAGCTCATTAACAGTCTCAAACACAACCAGACATTGAGGCACCTGTGGCTGCCCAGGAAGTACGAGTCAGAAACCAGTGACCACAGAATACTTTGGTTGCGGTGATAGTGTAACCAAAGTACTATTATGTGTCTCTCACCGTGCAGTATTTTTAGCTAGTGTAAAGTACCATAATGTGTGCAGTATTTTGCACAGTATGTCTCTCATGATCACTGTGCAGTACTTTAGTGTGTTTTGTGCTGAAGTTATTGTGTAACATCTCCCCACACATCCTGTATTGATTGTGGATAATTATAATTCTAATAATAAATAGTATTTTCCTGTAGTTTATATTTCTATTTATAGTCACACTGTTTCCATGAATCCCAATATTTCTAATTAACGCCCAATCTGGTATCAGTCCCATTATTTCCTATTAGTGCCCACTCTGTTGTCATGAAGCAAGATTAGTAGATCTCAAAATGTCTCCAACTAACCGACAACAATATTAATGAACCACTGCTTCCTTACACTAACTGCCGGAGGGAAGCAGAAATCAAAACAAATTCAAAACTATCAGAACAGATACAAACACATGTACAGTAGTAGTGGGAGTGTTCATACATCCACTTGTGCCATCAACAGCAATACAAAACTACACTGCAGTGGAAATGTTCCAGCAGACAAACTGTGAGGAAATGGTGTGTGTGTACGAGTGTCAGCAAGATTGGAGGGTATCCTGGGTATGAGGGAATGGTGTGTGTGTGTACGTGTGTCAGTATGATTGGAGTGTACCCTGGGTATGAGGGAATGGTGTGTGTGTGTACGTGTGTCAGTATGATTGCAGGGTACCCTGGGTATGAGGGAATGGTGTGTGTGTGTACGTGTGTCAGTATGATTGGAGGGTACCCTGGGTAGGAAGGAATGAGGGAATGCTACATGCTGAGGGTTCTCATGACTACGGACAAGGTAGGAATTCTCGAGCCAAAGCTATGTGACCACACCTCCTCCCTTACAGACTCTGAAATGTCTGACAATACATGAACACAGACTGTGAGGCACCACCCAACCATTCCATAACCAGTCAGTAACTTACCCTGGTGTCGTATAATCCTTTTCTCTATTTCTCTCTCCTCTCAGCATTGATCACACACACAGAAGCGTCCATATCCCCTCTCTACCCAAGACTCGTTGGTGACTCACCAACTGTGGGCCATATGTCCGAGGGTAACATGAAGAACATTTGCAAGGCAGTGGAGGCTGTACACAGGGCTGCACCAGGGTAAGCTACTGACTGGTTATGGAATGGTTGGGTGGTGCCTCACACAGGGCTGAAGAAGAACACCTCGAGAAAGTGACTATACTGAAAAAGGTGGTGTATAAGGCAAGAGATTTAGAAGTGGAAAAAAGAAGGAAGGACGGACGAAAGGCAGGAAGAAAGGGAGGCGCAGAAGATGGAGATTAAATTGAGAGGAAGGAGAGGGTAGAAAGGAGGAAGAAAGGGAGGCGGAGACAGGAGAGACAAGAAAATCAAGGGAGGGAGTTAAAAACAAATAAAACGAAGCAGACAAATGGAAGAGAGAAATGCGGCTAGAGGGGAGGGATTATAGTGAGGAAATGGTTCACTTAACCAGTACATGTATATGCAGGTATGTATGCACGTGTGTATACATTAGCCTTGTACCCAGGGCTGGGAACGAGTGCATGTGTGTGTCAATGCGACTATGCACACACACACACACACACGTTGTGTGCGTGAGCGTGTGCAGGCACGCATGTGAGTGATTGTTCCCAGTGACTTGCAGGTCACATGACATCACATGACAGTCATGTGGGCATCCTACCTTGAGTGGTTTGGTCTGTTTGGCTATGCAGTGCAGTGTGTTGATGGTGAGCGAGTACTGACAATTCAGGTCCCACCTACCAATGTACATCTTGAGGGTGTGGTCAATGCTGAGAAGGAGGGAGGTCGCAGGAAGGGGAGGGGTGGGAGGGGGAGGGAGGAAGGGAGGGAAGTTAGGGAGAGAGGGAAGTTGGGGAGAGAAGGGAGAAATGGAATGGACAATATCAGAAAAGGATAATGAGAAAAAGAGAAAGCAAGATAATAAGTTAATTAATACTGAGAAAGAAGAGTTAGAAAGGAGGGAGAAGAAGATGGAGTGAGGAGGAACGGAGAGGGAAGAGGAGAAGGGAGGGAGAAGGAACAGGAGAGAGAGAGCAGGGGAAAAGATGAAATAATAAAGAGGGAGAACAGACAAAGGGAGGTTGGAAGGAAGAGAGGAGGGAGAGGGGAGGGCCCGGATACAGTTTACTCGTGCAGTATACTGATTACATGTATAACATACATATCAATACCAATCATACAATAGGTCTTCACTGCAATAGTGCTTGCTGGTTAGTTACGTAATGTACAGTATACAAGACAAGTACACAAACAAGTAGACTACTAATGGAGTTATAAGGCGCTGTATCACATGACTATCACATGACCCACCTGTAGGTCAAACCCTGCCTCTCTGACCAGTGGGAGTCATCCCTACATATGGCCGTACGCCATGATATATCTACACCAATCATAGGAGACACAAAGCTCTGTATCACATGACTATCCTAGGGACAAGGCTAATTCCTGATATTTTTTGGGCAGGATCTGAGGATGAGGCAGGACAGAGGGTGTGCGAGAGTGTGAGGAAGAGAAAAGGAGAGAGGAAGGATGATGGTGGCAAGGGAGGGTGGCGGGACAGAGGGTGGAACATAGCAGCTGTCACATGATTTGCTGACACACTTGGAACGTTGTAGTCCCCAGACCAAAATTGTCCAGTGAAATGTCTGCCCTGTGAACCTAAGAATACAATGCTTATAGCTCACAAGTCGGTGTAGCACAGTGGGACCTAAAACATGCGCTCGGTTGTGGACACACACCGCAAGCTCTATGTGAGCATAGACAAACTCTATGAGTACGCTTGCACTCTCTTTCAGGGAACTAAAGAATAGAGTATGTTCTTGAATAGCTTGTAACATGTTGAGAATTTTTCAGGTGAAAACTTTCACTGGCCAGATTTGCCTCGTTTTGATTATAGTATGTTGCGTGTGTGAGAAGTCATGTGATACGTTCTCGCAGTGGGGAAAGAGAAGTACTACCTTCTGCACAAGATTACCTTGGGTTCACACCCTCTCTCCTGTTGCCTAGCAACAGCCTCTGCTTCCTGTTGATGGAGGAGTCATATGGTGAGTGAGAAGGAGTCAATTACTCGGGTCTCATCTGAGGAAGCCAGATAGAGCTGCAGTATGCTGTGGAGGAGACAGGAGCGAGGGTGGAGGAGGAGGGGAAAGAGAGTGAGGAGAAGAAGGACGAGCAGGAGGGAAGGGGAAGGAAGGAAGGGGGGTTAAAAATGAAATTATTTAATAAGTTTGTACAAATGATAAAGTAATTTTAGGTTCCTTTTAGTACAAATTTTAGGTTCTTGTAATCACTTTGTGCAAATAGTCTGTTAGCTCATAGTGTTTTACAACATTCGGAAACACTGGCTAAATCTGAAGCCAATTTACACCTTAGTACATCTACTCTCAGGTGTACAACAGCTTGGTTCACCAGACCATTTCTCCTCGTGAGAGGGTTGGGTCTGGACATGAGACTAGTGTACAACAGCAATAGCTTAAGCTTCTATCTATGTATGCATTAGCCTCGTTCCCAGGCCCGAAAAGGAGGAGGAGGAGAAAGGGCCTGGTTTCAACCGTTCACGCATGCATTTAATTATCTCGGATTTAACCACATGTTGATCAGTGGGAGGGTGCCAATGACGCCTTCAAAGTCACACGGTTGATTGCATGACGTCGCTATCCATCGTATCAAACCTGCCTAGCTAGCTAGTCTGAATAGATTTTATCTCAGCGCCTTGCCCAACAGCTTTGCACTGCTTATCAACGAAGATCTCTAGCAGAAGGGTCTAGACATTAATTACTGAGGAGCGCTAGAGCATCGTGAGATAAATTTGTTCAGGGCGTCGTATAGAACTTTGCGTAAAACTACATAAAAAACCAAGAGTAACTCATGGGATGGTTTTACGTGAGACCTACCTGGAGTTACTCATGGGCTCATTTTACGTGAGCACAGCCACGACATACTCATGGTGCGGTTTTACGTGAGTAGCTTCACGCGTACATGCAGCCTTCAGCAGACACCGGTAGGGCTCTCATAAGGGAAGATTTTACGTGAGTTGGTAATTACGCTATAATTGAGGGGCTAACTTACGTAAAATCCTCCCACATAATCGAGCTGTTCTCGGAACCAAGATTTTACGCGCCAGACAACCGTAGCAAACCATGACCTTTGAACTCGCGTAAAACCACCCCATAATAGTACTCTTGGCAGCCACTCTCCAGCACAGTATTACGCCAGCAATGGGTGACCTTTGAACTCGCGTAAAACCACCCCATAATAGTACTCTTGGCAGCCACTCTCCAGCACAGTATTACGCCAGCAATGGGTGACCTTTGAACTCGCGTAAAACCACCCCATAATAGTAATCTTGGCAGCCACTCTCCAGAACAGTATTACGCCAGCAATGGGTGACCTTTGAACTCGCGTAAAACCACCCCATAATAGTAATCTTGGCGACCACTCTCCAGCACAGCATTACGCCAGCAATGGGTGACCTTTGACCTCACGTAAAATCACCCCAACTATACTCAGAGATCCATTCTTATCAATTGACATACAAGGATTGTAATACTGAGGGTGTACATGAGGCCTGTGGTCATTAATTAACACATTAATATTAAATAAATACAATCATTACCATGGATTGTTGATATAATTGATGACTCCTTCCAGTAAATGAAACAATGACTTGGATAAGCAATTTAACACTGAGAGTGAGGCCTGTAATTTTTGATTATAGCAATCAATATAGAAATCAACACAAATATTCATAACAGTGGACTGATTGATACAATTGAGGATAATTATAATGACCTGGGTAAATGAATGTTAGTGAGGCAATAGATGATGGTGGGACAATAACCAGTGCCTTTAGATCATGAGTAACATAAATACTCAATGGAATTACATACTACAATGAATAGGGTTAGCTACTAAGGATTGTTGCTTGGGTATATATGAATGAATTCCTTTTACACAAGTTCCAGATCTTCATCATCTAATGACATCTCCACTGTCTGTCCATCACATGGAAAATAGATTCCATACAGCCCTGACATACCATTGTATGAGATGATCATTCCATCAAACCACTCTTCCTTACCTGATTCTTTAACGAGGAACTTCACTTTCACTGCCTTCCCCAATACTTCTGGATGGCTATTAGGAATGAATGGAACAATGGAGTCACTGACAGAGATTGCTTTCTTCTTTGTGCCAGGTTGAACTATAGAAGGGTTAGGTGCTGACTTTCGCTTTGAAGACTGCTTTAAAGACTGGACACCTTCACAGACAAAGTTGGAAGCTCGATCAGGGGGACCATGCTGAGCCGTTCTGTCTGGGTGCAGTGCTGCCTTTCTCTGCTGTTGTCTGGTTGCAGCACTTTTCTTCTTCGCCTCTATGTCTCTAGATCGATATGATATACTTGCACCCTGCTCTGCAGCAATGTGCTTACAACATACATTCTTATCAATTCTGTAAACGTTGATCATGGCTAACTTCAGTGGCTGTGGCCTATCAGTCTTACAGTCCTTGTTCTTTCTTTCTACTGCATTTGTAGTTGTGGGGCAATTAGTCCATGTATCGGGTGCTGAGCTGAAGGTCTTTGATAGCATCCTCAAATGTGTAGCCCGGGTCCACCACTGAGCCCAGTTTCTGGCAGCTGTCCAGTCACAGTTCTTGTCAACAAATTGTGCATCTTCAGTCCTGCAAATTGAAGGGGCCTTATTTAAAAGTTCAACAACTGTGCGAACACCACAGAGTGCTTCAAAGCAAGCAATTACTTGAACAGGGCTTTTCAAATGTGGAATGTGCTTTGCAATGCTTTCAAACACATTTCGTTCCCTTGACCTATCTCGTGATCGTGATACTTTCTCAGCAACTCGCTGGCAAGATCGTAGCCAGTGAACCTTGCACCCTTTCAATAGTTGCTCTGCCTTTTCTTTTCCAATAGCAAGTTGTAGTCCCTTGATTTGGGCATCACTCCAGTCAACAACCAAGCCAAGTAGAGTTTCCCCAACTGAATAATGTGGATTATCTGCTTGTATTTTGGAGAATAGTTTCTTGAAAGCCAAGGCATATGCATTACTGTCTTGCTTGTTCATTCTAATGCGCCCAATGACCATCCACTCCATGGTTGTGTAGTTGAAGACGACAGCATTGAAGATATAGGGATATTCCCTGGTTTCATTGTAAGTAATGTCACACTGCATAAAGTCTGCTCCTGCTGCAAGTTTCGACATCAAGGGTGACATTACAAAAACATATCGGATACTGTCCTCAATTCCAGCAGCACACAAGTATGGTCGGCCATAGCTTTTGTATGTATGTCCACTATCCGTGACGTCTCCACTTAGCATTTCATCTTCTTGATCTATTTCATCTGCTGTGAGTTCAAAGTCACATGGAGACCAGTTCTTGCTGGTAAGGCCTTTGCTTTCTTTAACTTTCTTAACCTCCCTTGCAATCCTCCCTAGATGGGAACTAGCAACATCAACAGCTGAAGGTGTGAACCCAACTCCTTTACCACAGGCAATATCTGTTGGGGTGAGTGTGGGATTTGAGGCAACTGCATGGTGTATCCTTTCTTTAACACACTGAGAAATTTTTTTTGCAGCATGTGGCAAATGGTTATGCAGATTTTTTGCGATGTATTTTTGACACCGGACAAGGCCTCCTATCCACCGTCGCTTGTCCTGCCCATCCTCTGGATACACATACACAAATTCAACTGGACATCCCTCACTCTTCACCAACTTATTCTTATGATGAGGGCATGGGCGTTTTTCACAAATTGGGGCAATGTATGTACATCCACTGACAGTACAAGTCTTAACTCCAATACAAGGTGCAGTTCTGTAGTACACTTTCTCTTTTTTCCCACCAATCTCCACTTCGATCTTTCTATCCTTGTTCAATTGGCCCTTAGAAAACTGTATGTCATTCCAGAGATAATGCGGGTTGTCTGAACTTTGCTCAAGCTCTGTAAGATCAGGGATGAAGTACAAGTTCTGATTGCATGGATGAGCATATGTACCCAGAAACTGGTAGTCTTGCTTGCTTTCAATTTGTTTCCAGTTCTCTGAGTCATTTAAACACTTCCTTATAACAGGAAGGATGTGGCTTCCCTTTCCAGTCCTTTTGCCCTTTGCCTGCTGATTTCCACCTTCACTTGTAGCACTGCATCCAGATGCACCTGCTTTGGATACCGTCAGTTGATTATATCTTTCAAGGTGTGGGAGCAAAACTGGTTCACTGTTAGTGACAGCTTCTCGACCTTTGTCTGTCGGCAAGAAAACGCCATACACAGAATAGTGCCCATTGCTTTTAATCATGGATCGTAATTCCATGTCTACTAGTTTATTCACACTGCACTGCCTCATGAATGACCTCCAGAAGTTGATATCCTTTCCACAGTGGCTACCGTATGACATGGCCTTCTTGTTAAATTCGTCTGTCCATGAAAGCTTAGAGCCTCTTATCCACTCTGACACCTTTACTTCTCCTCTACATCCTACTTGGTCTAGTGCATCAATTAACACTGCAAGTTCTTGGCGCATGTCTTGAACTGGAGTGTCACTGCTTGCCTGAGAGATGCATACATCACAACAAGTCCCACTTGATAAGGCTTCAGTGTCTGTTTCTCCAAAAAGGTCAAGAAGCATTCGTCTCCGGCATATTCCAGCAAGGTGTGCCTGCACGTACCTCCATGAATTGGAGAATCCCTTGAGAATGCGACTGCAATGTTCTTTGCATTGTAGGTTGTTGAGTACCCAGGCATTTGCATGTGAAATGTCATTTCTGCGGTACAAAATCGTTGCACAAGCTTGTTGCCCATCCCTCCCTGCCCTGCCTAATTCTTGGGCCCACGAGAGCACATTCTCTGGAACCCCATTGTGAATAACATTTCGGATGTTGGCTTTATCTATCCCCATTCCAAATGCTTTGGTAGCAACAATGATCTGGACTTCTCCTGACTTCCATTTCCCATGTGATTCACATCTTGAGGCCGTATCCATTTCCCCATGGTAACCTACAGCTTCGATCCCAAGCTCACTGAGACTGCTGACTATTGGACCAATATCAGCTATGAAGTCTGTATAAATGATTGCAGGAGCTGTTCCTGCTATTTCTGCTGCTCTAACTGCGAACTGTTTGGCTGGTACAACATTCTTGTCTTGATGCAACTCCTCTACATTAAGTGTAATGTTGGGACGGTTAACAGATGTTTTTTGAGTAACTGGATTCCTGAGAAGCTGCCTTATTTTATCTTCCACCTCAGTAGTCGCAGTGGCAGAAAGTGCCATAATGGGAACATCACAAAACATGTGTTTAAGTTCCTTTAGCTCAGAGAAAGCATTTCTAAAAGCAGCCCACTCACTTACCAGATGAGCTTCATCGATAGCTATCAAGGCTAGTTTCTTCTTCTGATTTAGCGCCTGGACTTTTTGTTGATTGCATGACTTGGTTATCCATTCTGGGGTGACAAATATAAGTGTTTCCTCACTCGTAGGGTCCAATGCACGTGGTTCTGCTTGTTTGTCAAATTGAGCAGATCCCAAGTAGACTGACTGAATGCCAAGGCTATTGAGTTTCTGAACCTGGTCTTGCATGAGACTGATTGTGGGTGTTACAATTATAGCTTTCTTACCCAAGTAGACTGGAGGGAACTGAAAGCATAAGCTTTTGCCACTGCCGGTAGGGTAGAGGACAAGTGTATCCTTACCTGCAAGCATTGCCTCGATCGTATCCTTCTGGAACCGCTTAAAGGACGTAAGTTGGAATCTTTCGGCTAGAGTGGCAATGAGCTCAGCATCTACAAATGACTTCTCCAATGAAGGGGACAATTCCATGTCATATTCGTCTTCTGAAAGGGTAACTGAATCTTCCATTGTCAATGAAGGAACTGAAGGTAGACTGTCCACATCTTGAGGGTTGTGTTGTGAGCGCTTAGGATGTCGATGCACTCTTTCGTTGCAGTCAACACAGAGATACTGATCACAGTCAGAGCAAAAGAGCTGACTTTTATCAAAGCACACATTACATTCATTACCACCACCAACAATGGCAATTATCTGAACAATGTTAGCTTCATGTGGAATGCTTTTCAAAGAATCTGAGTCTTTGATGAGGCGATTTTTGTAGAAGAGTTTTTGCAATTGCGGTGGTACTCCAGTTTTGCTGTATACCTTCTTTTTCAAGTTGTCCAGAATGTCCTTTCTGTTGAGATTCACAGTGCAGACAATAGGGGTTCCGAGTGGTTCTGTGATGAAGTAGGTTCTCCTAAGATACTTACTAACGAAGTAGGAACGAACCAGATGAACGCAACACCAACAAACGTGTCTCTCTACCACAGCATCCAAAAGAACCCTTCTACAACGGCGTATTATGAGCGTTGATCCTCCTGACATCATGTTCTTCTGTGAGAAATATCTGTCGGGTATGGATAAATACGTAATGGTAATACCCGCCCGCCCGCATTGGGTGCAGATAAAACACCTGATGAGAAACTAAAAATCAACGAATTGGGGCCTAATGTTTGCATCTTAACAACCATGTGACTGTGTTTCTTAGAGGTATTGCAGAGAAATGGGTACTGAAAGCAGAAGGCTTGAGCATCAATTTCAGCAATGCGGCTACAAGTAGTGATGTCAGTACCCAGATTTACGCTTATCCACAATCTCTGATGTCTGGTGGTTTGATTCAATATTCTTAATTTGTCACTAGGATGCTTCCCAACCGGAATATCGGATGGCCAACAAACTCAAAGAGTGTATAATCAATAGTGAACTGTATGCATCAGTGCTCCATTCTTATTTGCTGGGCATACCTTCTTGACAAGGAATTTGAGTCAAGCCACCAGACATTCTTCGTTGGGAGGCCTAGATGGCTCGACATAAGACTATTTACTGCGGAATACATGCACGTTTCTCTGTCTCTGAGAAGTTGGAAGTACTAAGTGAATTAGTTAATCCTATCAATGTCACCAACCAAACCTTTATCATGAAACACAGGCCTGTCCTGTCGCCCCAGGATGGAGAGTCTCAAGAACTTCAGTAGCTATGTGTACATGTACCAGAGTAGCTAGGCTATAATTTATGCAACCCAAATGCACTCCTGCTGAGTTTTATGTCAACTTATGAGTTCTGATGCATTGGTACACTTGTAAATCTCTACTGAATACCTTAGGAAGAGCTGTAGAACAGTTAGCTGTGTGACTTGCCAAGCAACCAAAAGTCAGCAGCCGAGGTCAAAGTACAACAGTCATGCAAAGCCAGCGCAAGAGTTAAAATGTCTTATGTTTTTATGAATATTTAATGAGAAGATGTAAACCGGCCGGGTTATCTCCTTGATGTCATCATGACATATCACGCCCATAGCTCCACCCACCGGATGCGGCATTCGGTCTGTACCTAACAGGAGACCATTTCATATTGTAAGCACATGCGCGATCCTTGCACTACATGTGCATGACGCACTGGGCTATCTTCCCATAATATGCCAGATAGTGCAACCAGCCCAAGTCCCGAAACAAGCTGCACTTATTGTTTGTAGCTACTCTAATCAGTCACAACTTGGCCACAAATCACTTCAATACACTGTCATGACATCGCTTACCTCCATAGTTTCATCACAAGTGCTAGTAGCCAAGGTAGGTGCTGGCACAGGAGACGGAAGGGTGTTGTTCTCAGAAGAACAGGTTGCACAGACCGTAAACAGAGTCAGAACGACCGCCAAAGTAGCCATCCTAACCGTGATCTCGACTGCAACACCTTGTACAGAGGTGTTTCCCGCGTTTTGCAAGTAAGTTACCCGCCATGACGCGAGCATGCATATACGTTCTACATTTAGTTTTATAGGTTGCATTTTCTGTGTATGTGTGTGTGTGTGTGTGTGTGTATGTATTGCAATAATTCGCTGAGGTAAATGTGTGCATATCAGCAATAAAGCTTAACGTAAAATATGTTGAATGCTCCATATAGTCTATAGATATGCGCGGGCTGCAACCAGCCCCTCCTACTTTGTGTCTTGCACCTCTGGCGCAGCTCCACCTGATTCGCCCTTCCTACTTTGTGTCTGTGCGCCTAGCATCTTAGCCTCGTTCCCAGGCCGTTCCCGGCTCCAATTTTGATCGCTTGCAGTATAACTCCACCTGTCTCGTTCCCAGGACAATGTATGGACAGTACAGAACGAGTCCAAGTGCAATAGTGGCATTGCTACAACACTGCGTAAAACCATGCTGATAAACTCCAACAAGTAATATGGGATGATTTTACGTGAGGTCAAAGGTCACCCATTGCTGGCGTAATACTGTGCTGGAGAGGGGCTGCCAAGAGTACTATTATGGGGTGGTTTTACGCGAGGTCAAAGGTCATGGTTTGCTAAGGTTGTCTGGCGCGTAAAATCTTGGTTCCGAGAACAGCTCGATTATGTGGGAGGATTTTACGTGAGTTAGCCCCTCAATTGTAGCGTAATTACCAACTCACGTAAAATCTGCCCTTATAAGAGCCCTACCTGTGTCTGCTGAAGGCTGCACGTACGCGTGAAGCTACTCACGTAAAACCGCACCATGAGTATGTCGTGGCTGTGCTCACGTAAAACGAGCCCATGAGTAACTCCAGGTAGGTCTCACGTAAAACCATCCCATGAGTTACTCTTGGTTTTTAATCTATTTTTACGCAATTATCTGTACGACCGTTCAGGGAGTGAGACTGTTTTGTGCACTGCAGAATCTTATCCCTTCACACGACTAGTCTCGTTCCCAGAGTCTCCTCAAAAACTGGAAAAGAGCGTCTGGTAAATGGGCTGGAGTGGAAGTGTACAGTGGCGTAGGAACCGTAGCGGCCGTAGTGGCTTTGGCTTTTTAGGCCGTAAATTAATATTCATAACCTGCATGCTTTAAGTTACCTCAAGTACGAAGCTAATGCAGATTTTCAAAGAGACTACTACAAGCAACGAAAGCTAGCCAGGCGGTTTCCTGGGAATGACGATGAAGTCAGTATAATCTGTTTTCCACATAAATTGAATATTGTACTGGAGGGTTGGTAAGGTCTGAGAACGAGGCTAGAATATTACACACCGTTGAAAAAGGCTTTATTTTGCAGTCTAAAGGTGCACACTTTGAAAAAATTCACCGATGCGCATAGTGCGGCGAAATTACTTCCCATTTTTATTAGTAGCACTTTGCGCGGCACAGCATGGCCTCTACACTTCAAATTTGCTTCCTACACCTATGGTGTACACTGCAGAATGTTAGGATTTTTAATAATTGCTGAACCTTTTGTCACCAGTAGAACTTCGGCAGAACCAGACACTTGCAGAAGCATTCTACTCTTTACACTTCAGAACTTTCCACAAGGAAGTAAAATATGACCACTTGCGAAGACGGCTCACGTGCAGTTTGCATTTCCAATAAACACATGTAAGAATGCTAATCAAAACCAATCAGAAGCGTGTCTGCATACCGGTGCAGTGTACACTTCCTCCCCAGTCACTGGTACACTGGTAAGTCGATTTACCAGACTGTCCTATTTGATTTTTAGTCTGGTTCTGAGATTATCACACAACAGTCACATGATGGTCACATGACCTCACATGCACCTGTCCACTGTACTTGTCAGTGTAGCCCCTAGTAGAACACACTCCTGCACTCCTCAACCTTATGGCCTACAGGGCAAAGGGTATATCTATCATATATCACTCACAAGCAAGATCAAACCAACTCCAGCTTTCTGTATCGTGGAAGCCTTCCTGATGCACGATGCTTCCCTCGGTCTACTGTGCAAGACGAGCTAAGACCATTATTGCAATTGACATGGCCTACAGGACAACACATACCAAAGCTGATACATGTACCACACAATACCTCCCTGCGAGAGTCTGGCTACGCGAGACTAGCTGCTGGCTGCCGGAGCCGTCATGACTATCATACTAGTACTATCACACTCACCATAATTTGGCAGATACAGAAGAACAAAGTCTATATAACTCTCTCATGTTTTCATGAGTCGATCACATCGTAATTTGAACAGCCACTGTAGTTCATTCAATACCTTCACAGCGCCAGAGCTCTACCATCACACTGTGCTCCACTATAGTCCTAGTCTCGCAAGCCAGACCTTTCAGCGCCGATCGCTCCACATGCTCCAGTATCCAGCGCCCTTCCCCTCAGCGTGCTGGATACTGAATGCTCCATGCAGTCGTCATCAGGGTGAAAGTGACGACTGGAGTTGGTAACAGATAACCTTCTCTTCATTTATGCAGAAACCAACTGAAAGGTTGTAAACTCTACATCAATTTCATGCATGGCAATTGGAGTAATGTTACCTGTGGATGACATGTCGAGACAAATTAATGGTGCCTTCCAACGGTGACAGTTTGCAGGTAGGATCTCAAACCTCCCATATCATCAATGAGACAATGTGCTGAAGATTGTTTACAGGCCAACGAATATATGTAAATCAGAAAAAGAAAAGTGATGCCAAGTGATAAAAATAAAAGATGGAAAACTCAAAACAAGAGCTGTCAGATCAAAGTCTTGCGACATCGCCGGGAGCCACAGTTGCACGGGATCTTTGCCTCTTCAATGGGGAACTTGTAGTCATACGTAAGCTCTTCTCCCGGTACAATCCTGCGGGGGAGAGGGGAGGAGGAACACTCACTATAGGTGGTTCCAGGAGGGGACAAGCTCATGTGCACAAAATATCTTAAATTTCACTCAGGCCTTGATGATATCCATGTGCCAAATCCTAGCTTCGTTCCTAGGCCCTGCCCAGCTTTCCGTCGCTTATTAGTACGGTAAAGCGGGAGAGGGCCTGGTATCTTTTCTCACGTAAGCGACGTCAGGATAGAAAGAAAGGGTTTAATTGTGCGTGGGCGCACTGGGCCCAGAACAGCGAAAAGAGCCAAGGTACCAGGTAACTTACCACACGTATCTAGCTAGCGGGAGGCGACTGTCTTACACACCAAGCATTGAGCGTGTAGTCGGTTTAAAATACGCGAAACGTAACCTGTTAGTTCTGCAAAATTTCGCCATTTTCCGATTACGTCAATGCTCACGTGAGAAAAGATACCAGGCTCTCCATGGCTTTTCCGTACTGCAAGCGACGGAAAGCTGGGCAGGGCCTGGGAACGAGGCTACCAAATCCCATTCAAACAGATAATACATTGTAATTAGCTCAGAAGTGCCCTAAAGGTCAAGTGATATTGCCCTTCCTGAGGTGGATTACAGCAGAGATAACAGAGATGGAATGGATTTTGCCAAAATTTACGGCCAAACTGCGGCAAAACGCTATCCACGCTACAGCACGCCTCATCAGGCAATGCTTACTAACAGAATTATCTCCTGTGTAGGTCCAAGCTGTATGTATACATATCAATTATTCCACAGTATCTGCATGCTCAGGTGCTATGCATGGCTGTGAATTAGCACTCAACAAAGAGAGGTTGGGAGGGATTGCTTACTTTCTGAGGGCAAATATCATAATCTTCTTCTGTCCATCAACAGTGATGACCTTTGAGTAGCAGTTTGGCTGCAGAGAGAAATACAACACAATGTAGCCAATGTACCCAGGCCTCCCCCTTTTTTTGTTCTTTGGTTCTTCTGTGTATTATACTGAACGCAAACCAAAGAGCAAAAAATGGGAGCGGCCTGGGAACGAGGCTACCCAGGCCGCTCATTGAGGCTAAAAACAATGTGACTGCGCAGGCCTCCACTCACACATCCACAACAAGACTCAAAATGCACAACATAAATTAGTTGCTTTCTGGTATACATACATGTGTAAGTGCTAAGATACAAAGATTTGGCATGCATCAGTGATTAGAACCCCTTAGGCCACCATTCAATATTTCGACTGACATACTAAGACAGACAGGCTGATTGACTGACCATCCAGGCCTCCCCCTCACACGCTCACCTCACAGGCGTGGTTGATGAATCTAGCCTCATTGCCTGACATGGTCGCATCCACCACTTCATCCGAGTCGATGCGGAACATGTAACATCCAATACCCTAGTAAAATGGACAGACGGAATTCTCAATGAACATGTATCCATACACACACACACATCCACACCCACACACACCCACACACACACACCGACCCACACACACACACCCACCCACACACACTGACCCACACACACACACCCACACACACACACACACACACCTTGCTCTCATAGAGTTTTTCCCGCTTGTCGGTGAGCACAGATCGGATGACTGTGCCAGCATATTCAATCACCATCTCCCCAGGCTCAATCTCCCTAATGCAGTACAGCCCTAGACCATGGATGCCTGACTGGAACACACCCACATGTTGCTTGTACGTCTTTTGAAGGTTACGGTAGCGCATAGCCATCGGCAGATCCAATGCTGACTGCATCCTGGGTGGAGCAACACATTGGGCACTCAACTCACAGATTGTACACAAGTACATCACTGCTGAGAACAACTCGAACATTATTCTGTTCCATACAGCAATAGTGTTACCATGTTTAAAGTTCTGTATGAACTTTGCAGAAGTTCTACAGTGCTTTGAACGTGGTAACATGATTGAAATATGCAATTGTTTGATTTTTTTGTGTACACAACTCACTTGGTGACTCCAGCATTCTCGGCTACTGCCATTGCAGCCTCTAGTGCCGCAGTGTCTACCTCAGGTTTGAGAGGGCGGAAGGAGGACGTCAGGAAACTAAACATGTCCCGTGGAGAGCGAACACTGGAGAAGAAAAGCACAAATATAAAAAGTATTTTACCTCCAAGACTGTTCAGCCCAAAGGCCAATCTTCAACTTAAGGAGAGGCACTTGACTTGGGAAGCAACAAGCAATGTGAGAGAGAAGCTGTGAGAGAGAAGCTATGAGAGAGAAGCTACGAGAGAGAAGCTACGAGAGAGAAGCTACGAGAGAGAAGCTACGAGAGGGAAGCTGTGAGAGAGAAGCTATGAGAGAGAAGCTACGAGAGAGAAGCTTGGGACTTACCCACAAAATGGCTCAGTCCTAGCACTGCCACTGGGGTTGAATGCTGCTCTCTGAAGGGGAGAAAGGAGCAGGAAGAGGGGAGAAGGAGGATGGAATGAAGCAGAGGAGGGAAGGATGAGAGGAAGAGAGGGGAGGTGGGAAGGAGGGGGAATGAAGGAGAGGAGGGAAGGATGAGAGGAAGAGGGGGGAGGTGGGAAGGAGGGGGAATGAAGCAGAGGAGGGAAGGATGAGAGGGCCAGGAAGGGTAGGAAAATGGAGTAAAACACAGTGAGAAGGGCAGGCCATGAATGAGCTTACGGTTGCCTGCCAGCTGGAGAGCTTCTCAGGATGGTGGTAGGTAAAGTGATATCCACTGCACTTCTCAGAGTTGGGCAGCTGCTCCAACAGTTGGACCACCAGAGGATGACGGAGGCCAAACTGACGGTAGACGTCTGTACCTGCACAGAGGGAAGAGACCAGGTGGTTGGTGCCGGACCCAAGCACACTACACACGTACACCTCTCACTTACCAGTGTAGGGGACGAAGGGCAGGTCTAGTTTGGCTCTCTGCAGCTGAAGCTCAGCAATCACTGAACACCACAACTCTGCAGATGAGAAGACATACAATACCAGTGCAGGCTGCAGGGAAGGGGCCTAGTCAGCATGGTGGGCTTTAATTTGAAGGAGAGAGCCAAAGACTTCACATGTAGCTTTGCTCTCCTCTACTACTACATACATCTTGGTTCTAAGACTCCCCACCAATCTCCGGCCCCCTCGGCTTTTTTCAGTTGCAAAATGTATAAAAACAGACCGAAAGTTGGGAGGTGCCTGGGAACGAGATTAGTCAGTTTGTTGAAAATATACTGATATACATACAATATAGCAATTCGTATGATGACAAATAGTATTTCCACTCAACCAATCAAAATGCTGCAATATTATCATAGTAGTCGGTTGTCTGCACAATATGACAAAGACACACATTGACCTCTGACCTTCGAGGTTGTTGCTGGACCACTGCTCCCCCTGGGAGGTGGAGAGGGTGAAGGTGAGGCTGTGAGGGTTGGAGGGGAGACCTGCATGGAACCGCCTCACACAACACGATCGCTGTACAGCATCTGAGCTGTCCTGGGAAGGAAGAGGGGAGGAGAGGAGGAGAGCGGAGGAAGGAGAGGAGGGCGGTGGTCGACGCTTGGGAATACGAAAGTTTCTGATTGCTTCTGCGTTTGGGAAGTGAGATAGCTTGTGATCGTCAGTGGTGGGGGGGGAGGCGGGGATGCCGTACAGGACCAGCTGAGAGTGTTGTACTACTGGTACAAATCTTAGACTAGTGATTCCGTCCAGTGACAAGGCAGGTTTCACGGCTGGTGGTGGGGGGCTGGAGAGTCTCCTGCATAAACAACAGACAGAATATGCCAAGACTGAAATGTGAAGTTTTGTCAAACACCGCAACAATCTCTAAGATGGACACTCATTCTAGTTAACCCTTAACCTGAATCACAGCTTGCAAAATGTTGTCATATATGTCGTATAGCGGGATAATTGGGCTAACCCTTAACCTGAATCTTAACCTACATGTACATCACAGCTTGCAAAATGTTATGTAACCCTCCATTATTGCATACTGCAAGCGATCAAAACCTGGGAACGAGGCTAGAACATCTTGTGTTACAGGGGTATGTACCTTTCTCTGTATCATATAATGCATACCCATGCTCAAATTTGTGTCTCGTACAGACTCTCCTCACACTGCACTGCACCCGTGTCTAAATGTGCTTGTGAAAATTACTAAGTTTAGTCAATTAAAGTTCCTAGTGTGTCCAGTTTGTTTCAGAACCCTGGTTTACCTCTCACGGTGGCGGAGGATGTCCCAGGTGGTGGTCAGCTCCCCGACTGTCACACAGGGACAGCCGAGGTCTGGAGCTTCCACCGTGGTACCCTCCATTGAGGGGGCGTGGCTGGTCCACCAGTCCTCCTCCTCAGGAGCACTAAGTATGAGAGTGTAGGTACACGGGACAGAGGGACAACGCACACTCCAGAAGTCACAGCGACACCTGCAGAGATCGCACATAACCAAATCATGAACCTTGAACTAAAATCCAAATCTGCCGTAATATTTGTCAGTCTTTTGAACTTTCTCTCCCTCTATGATGGGGCAAATAAGCCGGGGCATACTCTTTCTCCCCACCTTACAGACGGAGAGAAAAAGTGAACTACATGTACATCCTTTTCCCCTTCAGTACAGTGAAAATTTCAAGTGTACCCCCTATACTCTTTTTTTCCCCATCATCAGAGGGAGAAAAAGTTCCAAGAGCGCAAGTTCCTACCCAACTAAACCCCATCATACAATCGTAATCATGTGGCCAAAGAGCCGGGGAGGGGGCTGGAAACGAGGAGGAAACTTCACACAGTATAAACTTCATTCTCTTCTCTCCTCCCCACACACGAGGGCTACAGCAGTACCTGTACTGGTCTGGCAGCAGCAAGTTTGGCATCTCTGAGAGTTCCGTGAGAGAGCCCAGACCCTGCACACACAGTGTCCCTGGAACAAACACACGAGGAGATGAATAAGGTCGCTAAGCTCACAGCGACCCTGGAACAAACACACGAGGAGACAAACAAGGTCGCTAAGCTCACAGTGACCCTGGAACAAACACACGAGGAGACAAACAAGGTCGCTAAGCTCACAGCGACCCTGGAACAAACACACGAGGAGACGAACAAGGTCGCTAAGCTCACAGCGACCCTGGAACAAACACACGAGGAGACGAACAAGGTCGCTAAGCTCACAGCGACCCTGGAACAAACACACGAGGAGACGAACAAGGTCGCTAAGCTCACAGCGACCCTGGAACAAACACACGAGGAGACGAACAAGGTCGCTAAGATCACAGCGACCCTGGAACAAACACACGAGGAGACGAACAAGGTCGCTAAGCTCACAGCGACCCTGGAACAAACACACGAGGAGACGAACAAGGTCGCTAAGATCACAGTGACCCTGGAACAAACACACGAGGAGACGAACAAGGTCGCTAAGATCACAGCGACCCTGGAACAAACACACGAGGAGACGAACAAGGTCGCTATCGCTAAGCTCACGGCGACCCTGGAACAAACACACAAGGAGACGAGATTTTACCAATCTGAATGCTGGTCTTGGCCGGTTGAAGGGAGCGTGGGATCTTGCGACTGGTTCTGTCTGGATGAACCTCCACTATCACACACCGTAACACAGCAATATCAGCATCAGCCAAGACAGCCTGGTAAAGGGAGGAGAGGAGGAAGGGAGGAAGGGGGAGGGGGAGAAGGGAGGAAGGGGAGAAGGGAGGAGGGGAGAGTGGAGGGGGAGAGTGAAAAAGAGTGAAATGTTGCCAGGTTGTGGGTAGCTGCAACTTAATTGTTACTGGGTAAAACGATGATGTACATGGATCCGGAGAAGTCACGTTGTGAGTGGCTACAACTCAATTGCTACCGACAATCTCTCAGGAATGTAACAAGGAAGGGAAGGAACATAGTGACCATCAAATGCTGTACCTTGCCCTCTGCGAGGCTGGTGTGTTGCTCGCAGTAGACCTCCTTGTTCTCGAGGAAGAGACACTTGGCCTTGCGGGCACACTGAAAGTGGTAGTTGGCAGTGCACCAACTTGCGCAACACCCCACGGTCGCACCCACTTCACGACACACATCACAACGCTGGAGGGGAAGAGAACAGCTTGGATTTAAAAAAGCATGTGTACACTACGATCAAAAATAACAGGAGGAAGCTAGGGCGTAAACGTGTCTACTAAGTGCATATGAGCTTCATCCTCAACTGAAAATTCAGCACTGGATATCGCCATGGACGTCACACTATGCCAGATGTTGCAAGAGTTGGCAACCTGAACTTGTATGGTATGATACAACAAGCCTTGCTAAACTTTGCTGCACTTGGCAACAACAATTCTTGAAGCTATTAATTTGTAGGCAGGAATAAAATTGATGTAAGCTTTTCAGAAAGAGAAAAAATCTCAATACAGTGTTTCGAATAATGATGGATTGATGTCTACAGGAGACTCCTGTGAGATATATTGAGCTCAAAATTACTGTAGTTAGCAGCCTACCAGTCGCACACCCCTGCTGATGGCCGCATGCACACAGCACAGGATCCCAGAGCACTCCTCGTACACCTCTGCCGACCACACGGCACAGTTGACATGCACCCACTCGTCCACTGCACAGGGCAAGAGCCGCCCAGCCTCCTACGGGACCAGCAACAAGACATCATGAAATGGTGAAACTAGAAGGGGCCAATGGTGGCCTTTAGGACAAGACGTGGTGCTCACCATTGGCTCTGCGTCTCCCTCCACTGAACACAGTACACACCGTCTACCATCCTCTGTGTGGTGCTGCTCCGGCTCACATCTGCCCAGTGAGTCCTGGGGCATGTCTTCCTGTACCTGTACACCTGAGGCATAGCAGTGGTCGTGTACGAGCAGTGGGGGCCTGGAGGGAGGGAGGAAGGGGAGGAAAGAGGGAGGGAGGGAGGAGAGGGGGAGGGAGGAGAGGGGGGAAGGGAAGGTGGGAGGAAGAGAGGAGGGAGGAAGGGAGGGAGAGGGAGGGAGGAGAGGGAGGGAGGGAGAGGAGGAGAGGTGAAGTACATGTCTTTGGATAAACAAGAGAATGGAAAAATAAATTGTCTTACCAATTGAGCTCCGGTGCCTTCAACTTCTTCTCGTCCTCTCTCCTGACTCCTCCCTCCTCACCCTTGTACTCTTCACTCTGTTTTTCCTTCTCTCCCTCCTCTTTGTTAGTGTCTCCCTCAAACCCATGGAACCATGGGAAGTACTGTGCCATTAGCTGGAGACAGAGGGAGGGAGTGAGGGAGAGGGAGTGAGGGAGAGGGAGACGTTCACTCTCTTCTACTACTTCAAACCAAACAGTAAAACATGAGAACGTGGAATGTGGAGGTATATGAGGTGTACTGTCCTGTGTTGGTACCTTGACAAAGTTGGTTCTCATGGTGACGGTGGAGCGATACACCAATGACCCTGGTTTGTGGTCCTTCAGACAGGCTTGTAGTGCCATGCCCACTTCCCATGCAAACTGCGGCACAGTGGAGAACTGCTGACCGGCCGGCTGCACTCCATGGCCAGGAACATTTAGTGCCGACACCATCTGCAGAGTACATGTAACTATAGTGATACGCACCTGTAAGTAACTTTAGCTGAAAAGGTGACCATGCAATAGTGGATGTCAAATCCATGATAACAATTGAAATGCTACACTTTTAGCTTCATATATAGCACTCTTCTTCACTCTTCTCTAGCATTTTCTGCAGTCCCCAATCAACAATGGTGATAATCCCCCAGTCAAATTTGACTATCAAGCTGAGCCTCTTCCAACAGCAGTACGTCATTCTGAGATATATAGTGTACATTACTCAATGATTGCACACAGGGCAAAGAGCCGGTTTGTCTACAAAGGGTCTGACTGGACTTTGTGTTTTGGAGAGCTCAGTGAACGAATGTTGAAACCATTGTCTAACAGCACGCACAGGTATAAACATGTTATAGACGATGCATTCACCATGCACATACCACCTGAAAAACGTCCCAAAACCACTCACAAAACATGCGTGATAATTGAAACATGTCAACATGCATGTTTCATGAATCACACATGTAGTTAACCTGAAACTTTCATGAAACATGCATGTATGTAACATGAATGGTTTCAGTGTCTGAAACATCTAGCAGGATGCATGTAACGAATGCATGCCATTTTGTTAAGGGGATACATCACAGAACATGCACACAGTAATATGGAATACTTGCCTCAGTGAATGATGTGTGCATATATTCATTGACAGCCATTCTCCACCCTGCCTCCCCTCCCTCTGCTCCACGACACAGCCGACAGTGAAACACCACCGACTCCGGCAGGTCTGACAGAATCTCATACTCTTCGTCTACACAAAGTTGACAGGAGATCAATGAGAGTCACTCCAGTATAGTGTCTTTAAACACAATATGCCAGCCTTCAGCTAGCCTCGTACCCAGGCTCACTCTCAGAGGAAATGAGCCTGGGAACGAGGCTAGCCTTCAGCAACACAGCTATAGTAAGGAACAAGGAAAAACGAATTGCTACTGAAGGAAAAAACAAATTGCATGACTTTATTGGTTTTAAAGATGGTGGTTTTACCTGACATGTCCTCACACCTGGCGTGTACCCAGTGATCACAGCGGCCACACTGCACCATCTGCAAAAGATGGTTACGAGACCATTAGTACCCAGGTTGAGGAGAGCTCTCAAAAAAAGGTGAAAGTTGCGTGTTTAACTTTGCTTTGCACACTAACAACAGGAGAACCTGAGATGTGTTTTACTGACAACAAAGAACTGAAGTGCAAAGGGTGTTGAGATCTGGCAAGTATGAAACCCCTCCCTCCCAAATGAAGTCATCGATGGAAGGTTATGAAATGAAGCCAACCTTAGAGTCATAGTCACTGTCAGAGTAGCACTCTCCGCACACAGGACAGTAGTTTCCTGGGAGGAGAACAAGACAGAAAGATCAACAGCTCACCTCACCACTTGGGAACAAGACTAGCCAGCGTACCTCTCTCTTTCAGCTGGTGGCAGTCTACACAGTAGGTGAAATCATCCCTCCACTGCGCCTGGTGTACCTTGCTGGGCGAGGAAGATTTGCAACTGAGACATGCGGTGCAGTCCACACTCAGACAGCCAGGGTGGAACCAACGCCCACACACCACACAACACACTGCGACACTGGAGAGAGAGGGAGAAGGAAGAACAGCATGTGAGGACAGAGTTAGACTCTTTTGAAATGAGGGCGTAAAAAACATCCGAGCTAGAAAGAATAGCTCCGAAGGGTTGCCGAACAACAAGCGCGAAATATCCGCAGTGACAAAATTTAGCTAACGTGAGTCGAATCGCCAACGGAATGGAAGTCAATAGACGTCCATACAATTTTATTTGCACCGGAAGTTAAGCTTCCTGTTTAAAAACGGCTGGTACAACAATTCTCATTATATATTCATCGACTTATATTTCTTTCTGTACTTCTGTACTGAGAAGTCCAAGTAATGTAAGCAAATCAATAATAACATGAACAAAATAATTATGCATGATTTAAAGACTATACAAATAACAAAGAAAGTATGATTGTACTCAGGAGGCTTCAGGAGCAGCAGCCGATACAAAGATGGTGAATACTGGTGGAAGAAGTCGCCGGAGGCTCTCATTCCCACCTGTACAGGAGCAACCAGAGGATGAGCTAAGTAACTGTGCACTTTGTTCAGGCTGTTACACATCACTATATGAGCCTCAGACATGGAAGAATGAACAAGCATAGCAGATAGCAAAATCCTTCCATATTTGGCCTGATAAACGTATTTGTCGCTTATGCAAACGCAACTTGGTATGTTTTTTGACACAATATTTCCTCCATAACATAACCAGACACCTCAGACAGGACAATATCTTTCTTGTCGCTGGTGGATTTCAAGGTGCTATACAAGATACGGCTTGGTTTGTCTCTTATGGCACCAGGCCCCAACCCAACCCAGCCTATACAAGTAACGCAGAAGAAGCTGACACAAGGCTTTGGATGCATGTAAAAAGAACAAACACTTCAAAAATACTCATCCTATCTCCGGATACCACTTCAGCATGGGAGTGAAAAGAATATAGTTATACACTGGAGACGAACATGTTGGGTGCTAGACATGTGGAAGAAGGCCAATAACAACCACATGGTTCTCCACCCCCATGCTAACTTTGGATGGAAAGTTACTGATGAGTCCCTCACCTTTGACAGTGAAAGCAACATGGAAGCAGGCCGGCAACGCGTCATCCAGCTTCTGAAAGGCTGCAAGTGTAAAACTGGTTGCACAACTTCACGATGTGGCTGCAGGAAGAAGAATAAAGAGTGTTCAGAAGGATGTGAGTGTACAAATTGTTCCAACACACAGTCAAACACACATACAGCCATTGACAATAGTGAAGATACCTTAATGGAGCTGAGTCTTGAAGAAAACTTTACGGAAAATAGGGAGCAATTTCTGGATGATGAGGTTGACGAAATTATGGACTATGTCTTTGGTGAGTACCCATTATGTGAAGAACATGAGGATAGCAGTGAAGTGGAAGATAGCATTGAAGTGGAAGATAGCAGTGAAGTGGAAGATAACAGTGAAGTGGAAGATAGCAGTGAAGTGGAAGATAACAGTGAATATTTTGACTAAAGTACAAATATATTTGAACAAACTGTTGAGTGTTTTATGTATAAAAGTTAACACATCATGTATAAACTGACGCGGAAAGTTTTTCTGCACATGATCTTCAAACGAAACTCACACTATACTTACTTCAATAAATAATGGATAACATATACCAATATCTACTTGTTCTCACCTTATTTGACCGAGTTACAGTTGCAAACATTTGTCAGGTAACCGCCGTCGTCATCGTAGTCGCCGCAAAAAAACTCGAAAGACACTAAGGCAGTTGACTTATTTCCATCCTAGGGAGTCCAGTTCGACAATACAACACTTGCTTTCTGTATTGTTCCACTTAAGTTCTCAGGAAGGCTCATGGCTTGGCCGTGTAGCACCCTCACTTCTCACCCGGCTGTGTATCAAGAAATGGCTGACGAAGAAGCCCTACAATGACGTAATCGTGCAAATAAATTCACGTGACTATTCCGTTGGCGAAATGACTGCATACACGCGAGGAGCGCTACTATGTTCGAGTTGAATTGCAACTCACTTCAGTTCATGATAACGCTACAACACTATTCGAAGAGGAGTGAAATCCAGTCATACCGTATGACGGGAAACTTTCGAGGGAGAAAACTTTCGCGAATTGGCGAAAAATAAGATTTTCGCGAGAAAACTTTCGCGGATTGCTCGCTAGCGTCGCTGCCTAAAGACGCCACGCGGAGAAAACTTTCGCGAAAATTTTCTCCTTCGAAAGTTTCCCGCTATACGGTAGTTGTCGCTGGGTAAGAGAGCGCTTTTCCTTCTTGAGACGCGCTCGACACAAACACACACAAAAACTAAACAAAGCGGGAAGGCGCGAGGGTACGTTAAACTTTAACCGCTGACACCGCATTCCACCCAGGTCGCGGGCCACTCGTGGACGCGCTCGCTTTGTTTACCCTAAACAAATAAGTTAGCTCACTTTGTCTCACCTTATCTTCCCGTCTCTCTTTGTGCCAACGGTCCAACGGTAACCGCGGCGTCTTTCTCTTTCGCGCCAACAACGCAACAGTGAGTAGTCATCTTTCCCTCTCTCCTGTGCGCGCCAACACTGCAACGCGCGGTAGCTGTCTCCTTTCCCTCTTTTTCGCACCAACGCTGCAACTGTAGCAGCTAAGCCGTCTCCTTTTCCTTCCCTCTACGTCAACACTGTAACGGTAGCAGAGTCTATAATTTCCCTTTCTCTTTCGCGCCGATGCTTGCAACGCTAGCCGTATCTGGTTCCGTCTACTAGTCTTTTTCCCCATTCTCTTTCACGCTGCTTGCAACTGTAGATACTTGTCTCCTTTCTCGTCACTTTGTACCCAACGTTACACTCTGACAACTATAGCTATAGCTTGGTTAAGCAGCCTTTTCCACCCAGACGCACAAGTTTTCAAACGTGCACAAGCGCTGGAGAAGTTGTAAAATTTGTGCACATGCGCGCGCGGTTAGCTCATGTCTGGCTTCTCCCTACCCCCTGCAGTGTTGCAAACGGTATCCCATCATCCAAAACTTTAGAAACAAACACATTATTCACTTGCATGATGTGGAATACAAAAAATTTGCAAAAATGTCATACTTCAGAGTATGTATATATATGGATACAAACCACAAAAAAGCTGTTAGTCACACATTACAACACGCCAATCACAAATCACACCCCACACATCAGATTCAGTTCGCTCGGGATTTGGCAGCAATGAGTCCTCCTCATTCCCATTGTTGAGGTGGAAGAGGGTGGCATCAGAGACAGCGTGGTAAAATATTTTGGTTCACTAGACGGTTGGTGGGTTTATTCGGCAGAAGAGACAGTTAGGTGGGTCCACTGGGCACTGGAGACAGTCGGGCAGCCTCTGCCATAAGTTGTTGAACAACTTGGTCCAGGGCGTTTGGTTCCTCTTTTGCTTCGGAGCCGCCGGCTAGTTTATCTTGCGCTGCTTTCTCCAAGGTGTCCAGGTCTCTGCTTGTCTTGGAGACAGTCTGCTCGGCTAGACTTTCTTGTGCTGCTCTTTGTAGATTGTCCAGCTCAAGTGTAATGAGATCAATAGTCTCAGATGTTTCGTTAGCACTGGCTGCACCACTGGTTGCCTTGGCAATCAATGGTGCAGCCAGTGCTAACCTTGGCAACCGGGCAACCAGTGCAACCTTGGCAACCAGTGCAACCTTGGCAGCCAGAGCTAACCTTGGCAACCGGGCAACCAGTGCAACCTTGGCAACCAGTGCAACCTTGGCAACCTGGCAGCCAGAGCTAACCTTGGCAACCTGGCAGCCAGAGCTAACCTTGCCAACCGGGCAACCTTGGCAACCGGGGTTTGCCACTCTATTTCTTTATCACTAGACAGTTCAACTTTCTCCTCATCAATGTCATCTTTGTCACCATCACCACCAGGGGTTTCCTCTTCCACTTTCTCATTAGGGATTTCCCCTTCTAGTTCACTCTGATTAGCAGTTTTTCCCTCCAACAAATTCTCATTAGGGACTTTCCCCAGTAATTCATCAGCACTAGGGGTTTCCCCTTCTACACCTTCAGGGCTGACGCAGGTTGCAAAATGGCAGGAGAGGGTTATTTCTCAAGAGACGCCTCAAGCAGCGAGGGGTTGTTTTGGGTACAGAACACGATACGGTCAAACTTTCGACTGTTCAGATCTTCTTGCAACCACAGTCTGACCGTCTCCACCACCACATGTGGAGATACTGTGTGTGTGTGGGGAGGTGTGGGCATGTGTGTGAGTGGGGAGGGGAAAAGGGGGCCAGGTCAATGAACGAGAGGTAAACAGACCACTAGTCTTGCAGTCTGTATAGAGCTGCAGTAAACATTTAAAGAGGAAAGAGAACTTACAGGAGGCAGCTAGATTTCTATGACTGTACTAATACCTTAGTCAGTGAAATTACAATATTAATGCGACAGTGTGTGCATAGAAACCACAGTGTATATAGAAACCATAGTGTATTTGGTCGTATTGCCACAATGAAGGTTCTCCATTGCTGAACTTCCACTAAGGATGGAAATATGCTACGCTAAAAGTTGATTTTTACACTGTACTGTCACAAAGAAAGACCAGGATTGCAATAAAATGGTCATCCCTCCGTTAAATTTCTCAAAAATAATCACTCTCCACTCACCGGAAACAGCTGCAAAGCCGTCCAACCAAAAGACAATGGTTTTGTCTTTCTCCTGCGCGGCAGTGTCCAGGGCTCCTCGACAACAGCTCAACAGAGACTCCTGCAAGTCACCAAACACACAGTGGAAAATGCCTAGTGAGGAGAAGGGGGCAGGAGGAAGAGGGAAAAAGAGGAAGAGTGAGGGAGAGAAGCGGAGAAGAATACTTGTCATCAGCTTGAACTTTGTCCTCACACATCATCCTCATCACACACACATTAATGTTGGGAAATTCAATATTGGTATTTGATATGACAGTAACATCACGGTAACATCACGGCATACCAGTATAGGGATGATTGCCTGAAAGAAGCCTTGTTGCGTGGTCCTTGTCCTTGCTGCTAGGCTTGCTGTTTGCCTTCTTCTTTACCTCGGGAATGATGAACCTTCAGGTGTGACAGCAGGTTCGATGTATTAACACCTTTCACTGATACTGATTTTTTGCGCAACCGACAGATCACAGCATACTGGACCTTCAGTCTTCCTTGTCTGCCTCAAACCAAAAATATATCCAAACTGTTGATTTCACACCCCTTGATTTTGAAACAAGGCCATCGCTATCGCTACCAGTTTCACTTCTCAATTCAGCACCAGCAGGACTAGCGATCACAGCCATCTTTATCACCGAATTCACATGGAGTGAACTTCTACGCATGCGCAATATAAACTTTGTGATTTAGCGCACACACGCTGTAAACCGGTACACCAGTACAGCATCAGAATAGCAATCAGCTATACTGGTTTAAGTCAAGGTTCTCGTAAAGTCCAGGGTTACCGCTAGAAATCTACTTCCAAATGGTGCATGATAGAATAGGGAGGTACAAAACGCCCTCTGTACACATTGTTATTGAAATGTTAAGTGGGAAGCCAGGTTAGTAACTGCTGTGGGCAGAAGTGGCCCAAATGGTGCTCTTGCTTAAATTTATATACCACATCCAAATGGTGCTGCAATTAACCAAATTGTGCAAAACCATCCACTAAAGGCCTAGCGAGAACCCTGCCGCAAAACACTAAAAATACTGGTATATCACCCAATATTAACACACACACACACAACATACGTGTGGTTGGGAGGTTATGTGTGACAACGTTTTCTCCCAGTCGACACTGTTTGGAGAGACAGAGCTCGTCCAGTAGCTCTCTCCCACGTACCTGCCTTCAGCAACTGGTACAGTACTAAGTTGAAGGTGGGGAAGGGGAGGGGGGGAGAGAAAGAAGAGTCAGTTCGAGGATATGAGAGTGAGTGAGTGAGTGAGTGTATGAGGATGCATGTGGAGGGAGGGAGTAGTGAGAGTGAGTGAGTGAGTGTATGAGGATGCATGTGGAGGGAGGGAGTAGTGAGAGTCAGTGAGTGAGTGAGTGAGTGTATGAGGATGCATGTGGAGGGAGGGAGTAGTGAGAGTGAGTGAGTGAGTGTATGAGGATGCATGTGGAGGGAGGGAGTAGTGGACATTAGTCAGAGTGAGTGAGCAAGTGTATGAGGATGCATGTGGTGGGAGGGAGCAGTGGTCATTAGTGAGAGTGAGTGAGTGAGTGAGTGTATGAGGATGCATGTGGAGGGAGGGGAGCAGTGGACATTAGTCAGAGTGAGTGAGGGAGTGTACGACGATGCATGTGGAGGGAGGGAGCAGTGGTCATTAGTGAGAGTGAGTGAGTGAGTGTATGAGGATGCATGTGGTGGGAGGGAACAGTGGACATTAGTCAGAGTGAGTGAGTGAGTGTATGAGGATGCATGTGGAGGGAGGGAGTAGTGGACATTAGTCAGAGTGAGTGAGTGAGTGTATGAAGATGCATGTGGTGGGAGGGAGTAGTGGACATTAGTGAGAGTGAGTGAGCGAGTGTATGAGGATGCATGTGGAGGGGGGGAGCAGTGGTCATTAGTGAGAGTGAGTGAGTGAGTGTATGAGGATGCATGTGGAGGGAGGGGAGTAGTGGACATTAGTCAGAGTGAGTGAGGGAGTAAACGAGGATGCATGTGGAGGGAGGGAGCAGTGGTCATTAGTGAGAGTGAGTGAGTGAGTGTATGAGGATGCATGTGGTGGGAGGGAGTAGTGGACATTAGTCAGAGTGAGTGAGTGAGTGTATGAGGATGTATGTGGAGGGAGGGAGCAGTGGACATGAGTCAGAGTGAGTGAGCGAGTGTATGAGGATGCATGTGGAGGGAGGGAGTAGTGGTCATTAGTGAGAGTGAGTGTACGAGGATGCATGTGGAGGGAGGGAGTAGTGGACATTAGTCAGAGTGAGTGAGCGAGTGTATGAGGATGCATGTGGAGGGAGGGAGTAGTGGTCATTAGTGAGAGTGAGTGTACGAGGATGCATGTGGAGGGAGGGAGTAGTGGACATTAGTGAGAGTGAGTGAGTGAATGTATGAGGATGCATGTGGAGGGAGGGAGCAGTGGACATTAGTGACAGTGAGTGAGTGTATGAGGATGCATGTGGAGGGAGGGAGTAGTGGACACTAGTGAGAGTGAGTGAGTGAGTGTATGAGGATGCATGTGGAGGGAGGGAGTAGTGGTCATTAGTGAGAGTGAGTGAGTGAGTGAGTGTATGAGGGAGATGTCTTCAGTTTCAGTCCAGTCAGTCTCTCTTTCTTTCCTCTTTACTTCCCCCCCTTTCCCATCTCCCTTCCCTCCTCATCCTCTCCCCCACTTACTGTTCTCCTTCCCAGCAGCATCTGGTTTGATGGAGACAAGAGGGATGACGACGGCATTACTCAACAGCTGGCTCGCACTCCCAGTGTACAGAGATACAATGTTATTGAACCGCCTTGTGTGGGGAGAGGGAGAGGAGGGTGAAGGTAGGGGGGCAGGGGGAGGTAGTGAGGGAGAGAGAGAGAGAGGGGGGCAGGGGGAGGGAGTGAGGGAGAGAGAGAGGGGGGCAGGGGGAGGGAGTGAGGGAGAGAGAGAGAGGGGGGCAGGGGGAGGGAGTGAGGGAGAGAGAGAGGAGGGTAAAAGTAGAGGGGGAGGGTGAGAGGAGGGGGGGGGGGCAGGGGGAGGGGAGGGGAATGAGGGAGAGAGAGAGAGAGGGAAGCAAAAACAGAGGGAGGGAAAAGGTGGAAAGGGAAGGAAGAGTGGGGGGGTGGGGGAGGAGAGGGAAGGGGAGGGAGAGGAAATGGAGGAAAAAGCAGATTGAGTTCAGGATGTTGCAAGATATAAAGTGTAAAGTATTGGATGAAGAGAAAAACACAGGAGAAGGAAGAGTAGTTGAACAAAGGTTCTGAGGAACAGGAAGAGCAAGTGAGGGCGAGGGGAGCAAGAGGAGAGAGGGAGGGCGAGGGGAGCAAGAGGAGAGAGGGAGGGCGAGGGGAGCAAGAGGAGAGAGCGAGGGCGAGGGAAGCAAGAGGAGAGAGGGAGGGCGAGGGGAGCAAGAGGAGAGAGGGAGGGCGAGGGGAGCAAGAGGAGAGAGGGAGGGTGAGGGGAGCAAGAGGAGAGAGGGAGGGCGAGGGGAGCAAGAGGAGAGAGGGAGGGCGAGGGGAGAGCGAGGGGAGCCAGAGGAGAGAGGGAGGGCGAGGGGAGCAAGAGGAGAGAGAGGGAGGGCGAGGGGAGCAAGAGGAGAGAGGGAGGGTGAGGGGAGCAAGAGGAGAGAGCGAGGGGAGCCAGAGGAGAGAGGGAGGGCGAGGGGAGCAAGAGGAGAGAGGGAGGGCGAGGGGAGCAAGAGGAGAGAGCGAGGGCGAGGGGAGCAAGAGGAGAGAGGGAGGGCGAGGGGAGCAAGAGGAGAGAGGGAGGGCGAGGGGAGCAAGAGGAGAGAGGGAGGGTGAGGGGAGCAAGAGGAGAGAGCGAGGGGAGCCAGAGGAGAGAGGGAGGGCGAGGGGAGCAAGAGGAGAGAGGGAGGGCGAGGGGAGCAAGAGGAGAGAGGGAGGGCGAGGGGAGCAAGAGGAGAGAGGGAGGGTGAGGGGAGCAAGAGGAGAGAGCGAGGGGAGCCAGAGGAGAGAGGGAGGGCGAGGGGAGCAAGAGGAGAGAGGGAGGGCGAGGGGAGCAAGAGGAGAGAGCGAGGGCGAGGGGAGCAAGAGGAGAGAGGGAGGGCGAGGGGAGCAAGAGGAGAGAGGGAGGGCGAGGGGAGAGCGAGGGGAGCCAGAGGAGAGAGGGAGGGTGAGGGGAGCAAAAGGAGAGAGGGAGGGCGAGGGGAGCAAGAGGAGAGAGGGAGGACGAGGGGAGGAAAAGGAGAGAGGGAGGGCGAGGGGAGCAAGAGGAGAGAGGGAGGGTGAGGGGAGCAAGAGGAGAGAGGGAGGGACATAAAGTTGCTTGATTCACCAAAGAGCAAAAGCAGAGGGAGAGACAGATGGTTGGTAAAGAATTCACAGTACCATGGTGTTGCTATGGTTACCTGTTAAAGGGAAAGAGGTGTGGCCCAGGATTGCCAGACGGAATGGTATCAACCCAGGGAGGTAGCATACGTGCTGGTGTGAGGCTGTGTGGGGTGGGGAGGGTGATGGTGTTGGACAGGTGCCGGCTCTCAGTTTGTGTGAGATCTCGGAGTCGAGTCTGCTTCGCATGCATCTCAAACTGTATGTGTGAGGGTGTGAGGGTGTGAGGGTGTGAGGATGTGAAGATCACATGACAGCTATTACCATAGTCTCATGAAAGAGCACCCACACCCAACTTTTGGCCCGATTTCCTGTATAGGGTCAAAGTTTACTCGAATGAGCACCCAACCTGGAGCGAGCTTTGTGTGGAGTTTGAGAAGGGCACAGCCTCAAGCACATATCTGAGGTAAGACCATCTTTGCGTAGACGGATGTAGCTAATGTGGTACGCACACTATGCTCACAGTGACATGGTGCCGTTCAGAGTGTTGTGTGCCATCAGGACTCGACTTCGAAGGCGCTGGTTGTTCCGTTGTATATTATTGTTTGTCCAATTATTTGCTTCAAGGACATTGAGTTGCTGTAAATGTGACATGGGCGCACTTTCATGGTTAACTGCAAAACACTCAAAAGAGCGTCCACCCAGACTTGTAAGATGCTCCGCCCATGGGTGCTCTTTTGCGAGGCTACGGCAATGCCTTCAGTGAGGGGATGAGGGTGTGAGGGTATGAGGGTATGAGGGTGTGAGGATGGAGATGGGACAACAGGCACAAGTGGCACTGTTTTCCTGTTGTATATGTAGTAGTTATACCATGGCTTCAAGGGCTGTACAGGTTTTATTGCCCGAGCCTGAGGGCGGAACGAGGAAGCCATGGTATATCTGTTTTTTATAGCCTACTGCATGGGTGTTTCAAAGTACCGCTACAGCATGTTAAATGTGGTAACATACGGAACATAATAATGTTCTCGGGACTGCTGAAGAGGATGACATTTTGTCAGACCTGCCGGAGTCAGTGGTGTTTCATTGGTATCTTCCTGGTTCGTCTACTCCTGTCAGACCTGCCGGAGTCGGTGGTGTTTCATTGGTATCTTCCTGGTTCGTCTACTCCTGTCAGACCTGCCGGAGTCGGTGGTGTTTCATTGGTATCTTCCTGGTTCATCTACTCCTGTCAGACCTGCCGGAGTCAGTGGTGTTTCATTGGTATCTTCCTGGTTCGTCTACTCCTGTCAGACCTGCCGGAGTCAGTGGTGTTTCATTGGTATCTTCCTGGTTCGTCTACTCCTGTCAGACCTGCCAGAGTCAGTGGTGTTTCATTGGTATCTTCCTGGTTCATCTACTCCTGTCAGACCTGCCAGAGTCAGTGGTGTTTCATTGGTATCTTCCTGGTTCGTCTACTCCTGTCAGACCTGCCGGAGTCGGTGGTGTTTCATTGGTATCTTCCTGGTTCGTCTACTCCTGTCAGACCTGCCAGAGTCAGTGGTGTTTCATTGGTATCTTCCTGGTTCGTCTACTCCTGTCAGACCTGCCGGAGTCGGTGGTGTTTCATTGCTATCTTCCTGGTTCGTCTACTCCTGTCAGACCTGCCGGAGTCAGTAGTGTTTCATTGGTATCTTCCTGGTTCGTCTACTCCTGTCAGACCTGCCAGAGTCGGTGGTGTTTCATTGGTATCTTCCTGGTTCATCTACTCCTGTCAGACCTGCCAGAGTCAGTAGTGTTTCATTGGTATCTTCCTGGTTCGTCTACTCCTGTCAGACCTGCCAGAGTCAGTAGTGTTTCATTGGTATCTTCCTGGTTCGTCTACTCCTGTCAGACCTGCCAGAGTCAGTAGTGTTTCATTGGTATCTTCCTGGTTCGTCTACTCCTGTCAGACCTGCCAGAGTCAGTAGTGTTTCATTGGTATCTTCCTGGTTCGTCTACTCCTGTCAGACCTGCCGGAGTCGGTGGTGTTTCATTGGTATCTTCCTGGTTCGTCTACTCCTGTTTTGTCTACCACAGTTTCGTCTGCCGTTGTTTCGGCACTTAGACTGGTTTGTCTACCAATATACTGATATCCAAGGAACATTAAGACAGATAGGCTGATGACTGACCATCCAGGCCTCCCGTACACACGATTGACAAACAGACTAACTGACAGACAGACAACAGGCCACTATCTGACTGACTGACTGACAGGCAACAGACGGACCAGGCCTCCCCCTCACACGCTCACCTCACAGGCGTGGTTGATGAATCTAGCCTCGTTGCCTGACATGGTCGCATCGACCACTCCATGCGAGTTGATGCGGAACATGTAACATCCAATACCCTGGGAGAAATGGACAGACAGAATTCTCAATGAACATGTATCCACACCCACACACCCACCCACCCACACACACACACACACACACACACACACACACACACACACACACACACACCTTGCTCTCATAAAGTTTTTCCCGCTTGTCAGTCAGCACAGATCGGATGACAGTGCCAGCATGTTCATTCACCATCTATCCAGGCTCAATCTCCCTAATGCAGTACAGCCCTAGACCATGGATGCCTGACTGGAACACGCCCACATGTTGCTTGTATGTCTTTTGAAGGTTACGGTAGCGCATAGCCATCGGCAGATCCAATGCTGACTGCATCCTGCATGGAGCAACACATTGGGCACTCAACTCACAGATTGTACACAAGTCCATCACTGCTGAGAACAACTCGAACATTATTCTGTTCCATACGGCAATAGTGCTTAAAGTTCTGTATGAACTTTGCAGAAGTTCTACAGTGCTTTGAACATGGTAACACGATTGAAATATGCACTTGTTTGATTTTTTTGTGTACACAACTCACTTGGTGACTCCAGCATTCTCGGCTACTGCCATTGCAGCCTCTAGTGCCGCAGTGTCTACCTCAGGTTTGAGAGAGCGGAAGGAGGACGTCAGGAAACTAAACATGTCCCGTGGAGAGCGAACACTGGAGATGAAAATCACAAATATTTTACCTCCAAGACCGTTCAGCCCAAAGGCCAATCTTCAACTTTAGGAGAGGCACTTTACTTGGGAAGCAACAAGCAATCAAATGTTTCAACCATAGCCACAAGTCAAAGGAGAGAGAGAGAAGCTGTGAGAGAGAAGCTACGAGAGAGAAGCTACGACAGAGAAGCTATGAGAGAGAAGCTGTGAGAGAGAAGCTACGAGAGAGAAGCTACGAGAGACAAGCTATGAGAGAGAAGCTACGAGAGAGAAGCTACGAGAGAGAAGCTACGAGAGAGAAGCTTGGGACTTACCCACAAAATGGCTCAGTCCTAGCACTGCCACTGGGGTTGAATGCTGCTCTCTGAAGGGGAGAAAGGAGCAGGAAGAGGGAGGGAGGAGGAAGGAGGAGGGGGGAGGGGAAAGGAAGAGGGGGTAGGGGAAAGGAAGAGGGGGTAAGGAGGGGAGGAGGGAGAAGGAAGAGGGGGGAAGGAGGGGAGGAGGGAGAAGGAAGAAGGGGGATGGATGAAGACGGCCAGGAAGGGAAGAAAGGAGGGGGAAGGAGAGAGGAAGTGGGAAGGGGGACGAAGGAGAGGAGTGAGGGGAGGATGAGAGGGCCAGGAAGTGGAGTGAAACACAGCGAGAAAAAGCAGGTCATGAATGAGCTTACGGTCGCCTGCCAGCTGGAGAGCTTCTCAGGATGGTGGTAGGTAAAGTGGTATCCACTGCACTTCTCAGAGTTGGGCAGCTGCTCCAACAGTTGGACCACCAGAGGATGACGGAGGCCGAACTGACGGTAGACGTCTGTACCTGCACAGAGGAAGGAGACCAGGTGGTTGGTGCCGGACCCAAGCACACTACACACACCTCTCACTCACCAGTGTAGGGGACAAAGGGCAGGTCTAGTTTGGCTCTCTGCAGCTGCAGCTCAGCAATCACTGAACACCACAACTCTGCAGGTGAGAAGAGAATACCATACGTACAATACCAGTGCAGGCTGCAGGGAAGGGCCTAATCAGCTTGATGGGCTTTAATTGGAAGGAGGGAGCCTAGACACAGCTTTGTTTCCAGGCTCCCCTCCTCCTCCCAACCCCTCAAGTTTCCCCCCACCTCCTTATTGGTTGTATGAAAAACAGACCGAAACTTGGGGATTAGCCAGTTTGTTGAAAACATACCAATGTACTAGCCTCATTCCCAGGCCTACCCTGTTTTTTTTTTTTGTTCTTCGGTTTGTGTTCAATATAATACACGGAAGAGCGGTGAAAGACGGGAAGGCCTGGGAACACTTATGAATGACGTCAGGTGGACGCAAGGTGGACATACTACACTTCATCATCGAGCGCTCCAATGATAGCCCGGACCCTAGACGTTCACGAGATCGACAATACTTGACTTCACCGGTAAGAAACTCGCTCTATGGTTTATTGCACATGAATTTGTAGTTGGGCACTGCCCCCCCCCCTACGTCCACCTCGCGTCCACCAGACGTCATTCACGTGACAAGTGTTCCCAGGCCTTCCCCATTTTTCGTGCTCTTCCGCCTCCGTGTATTATACTGAATGCAAACCAAAGAACAAAACAGGTAGGTAGACACTCATTCTAGTTAACCCTTAACCTGAATCACAGCTTGCAAAATGTTGTCATATATGTCGTATAGCGGGATAATTGGGCTAACCCTTAACCTGAATCTTAACCTACATGTACATCACAGCTTGCAAAATGTTATGTAACCCTCCATTATTGCATACTGCAAGCGATCAAAACCTGGGAACGAGGCTAGAACATCTTGTGTTACAGGGGTATGTACCTTTCTCTGTATCATATAATGCATACCCATGATCAAATTTGTGTCTCGTACAGACTCTCACACTGCACTGCACCCGTGTCTAAATGTGCTTGTGAAAATTACTAAGTTTAGTCAATTAAAGTTCCAAGTGTGTCCAGTTTGTTTCAGAACCCTAGTTTACCTCTCACGGTGGCGGAGGGTATCCCAGGTGGTGGTCAGCTCCCCGACTGTCACACAGGGACAGCCGAGGTCTGGAGCTTCCACCGTGGTACCCTCCATTGAGGGGGCGTGGCTGGTCCACCAGTCCTCCTTCTCAGGAGCACTAAGTATGAGAGTGTAGGTACACGGGACAGAGGGACAACGCACACTCCAGAAGTCACAGTGACACCTGCAGAGATCGCACACAACCAAATCATGAACCTTGAACTAAAATCTGCCGTAATATTTCTCAGTCTTTTGAACTTTCTCTCCCTCTATGATGGAGCAAATAAGCCGGGGCATACTCTTTCTCCCCACCTTACAGATGGAGAGAAAAAGTGAACTACATGTACATCCTTTTCCCCTTCAGTACAGTGAAAATTTCAAGTGTACCCCCTATACTCTTTTTTCCCCATCATCAGAGGGAGAAAAAGTTCCAAGAGCGCAAGTTCCTACCCAACTAAACCCCATCATACAATCGTAATCATGTGGCCAAAGAGCCGGGGAGGGGGGCTGGAAACGAGGAGGGAACTTCACACAGTATAAACTTCATTCTCTTCTCTCCTCCCCACACACGAGGGCTACAGCAGTACCTGTACTGGTCTGGCAGCAGCAAGTTTGGCATCTCTGAGAGTTCCGTGAGAGAGCCCAGACCCTGCACACACAGTGACCCTGGAACAAACACACGAGGAGATGAATAAGGTCGCTAAGCTCACAGCGACCCTGGAACAAACACACGAGGAGACAAACAAGGTCGCTAAGCTCACAGCGACCCTGGAACAAACACACGAGGAGACGAACAAGGTCGCTAAGCTCACAGCGACCCTGGAACAAACACACGAGGAGACGAACAAGGTCGCTAAGATCACAGCGACCCTGGAACAAACACACGAGGAGACGAACAAGGTCGCTAAGCTCACAGCAACCCTGGAACAAACACACGAGGAGACGAACAAGGTCGCTAAGCTCACAGCAACCCTGGAACAAACACACGAGGAGACGAACAAGGTCGCTGAGCTCACAGTGACCCTGGAACAAACACACGAGGAGACGAACAAGGTCGCTAAGATCACAGTGACCCTGGAACAACACATGAGGAGACGAACAAGGTCGCTAAGATCACAGCGACCCTGGAACAAACACACGAGGAGACGAACAAGGTCGCTATCGCTAAGCTCACGGCGACCCTGGAACAAACACACAAGGAGACGAGATTTTACCAATCTGAATGCTGGTCTTGGCCGGTTGAAGGGAGCGTGGGATCTTGCGACTGGTTCTGTCTGGATGAACCTCCACTATCACACACCGTAACACAGCAATATCAGCATCAGCCAAGACAGCCTGGTAAAGGGAGGAGAGGAGGGGGGGAGTGGAGGGGGGAGTGGAGGAAGGGAGGGTGTGGAGGGGGAGAGTGAAATGTTGCCAGGTTATGGGTAGCTGTAACTTAATTGTTACTGGGTAAAACGATGATGTACATGGATCCGGAGAAGTCACGTTGTGAGTGGCTACAACTCAATTGCTACCGACAATCTCTCAGGAATGTAACAAGGAAGGGAAGGAACATAGTGACCATCAAATGCTGTACCTTGCCCTCTGCGAGACTGGTGTGTTGCTCGCAGTAGACCTCCTTGTTCTGGAGGAAGAGACACTTGGCCTTGCGGGCACACTGAAAGTGGTAGTTGGCTGTGCACCAGCTTGCACAACACCCCACGGTCGCACCCACTTCACGACACACATCACAACGCTGGAGGGGAAGAGAACAGCTTGGATTTAAAAAAGCATGTGTACACTACGATCAAAAATAACAGGAGGAAGATAGGGCGTAAGCGTGTCTACTAAGTGCATATGAGCTTCATCCTCAACTGAAAATTCAGCACTGCATGGATATCGCCACACTATGCCAGATGTTGCAGGAGTTGGCAACCTGAACTTGTATGGTATGATACAACAAGCCTTGCTAAACTGCACTTGGCAACAACAATTCTTGAAGCTATTAATTTGTAGGCAGGAAAAAATCTCAATACAGTGTTTCGAATAATGATGGTTGATGTCTACAGGAGACTCCTACAGATATGTGAGATATATTGAGCTCAAAATTACTGTAGTTAGCAGCCTACCAGTCGCACACTCCTGCTGATGGCTGCGTGCACACAGCACAGTATCCCAGAGCACTCCTCGTACACCTCTGCCGACCACACGGCACAGTTGACATGCACCCACTCGTCCACTGCACAGGGCAAGAGCCGCCCAGCCTCCTACAGGACCAGCAACAAGACATCATGAAATGGTGAAACTAGAAGGGGCCAATGGTGGCCTTTAGGACAAGACGTGGTGCTCACCATTGGCTCTGCGTCTCCCTCCACTGAACACAGTACACACCGTCTACCATCCTCTGTGTGGTGCTGCTCCGGCTCACATCTGCCCAGTGAGTCCCGGGGCATGTCTTCCTGTACCTGTACACCTGAGGCATAGCAGTGCACGAGCAGTGGGGGCCTGGAGGGAGGGAGGAAGGGGAGGAAAGAGGGAGGGAGGGAGGAGAGAGGGAGGGAGGAGAGAGGGAGGGAGGAGAGAGGGAGGGAGGAGAGGGGGGAAGAGAAGGTGGGAAGAAGAGAGGAGGGAGGAAGGGAGGGAGAGGGAGGGAGGAGAGGGAGGGAGGGAGAGGAGAGGTGAAATACATGTCTTTGGATAAACAAGAGAATGGCAAAATAAATTGTCTTACCAATTGAGCTCCGGTGCCTTCAACTTCTTCTCGTCCTCTCTCCTGACTCCTCCCTCCTCACCCTTGTACTCTTCACTCTGTTTTTCCTTCTCTCCCTCCTCTTTGTTAGTGTCTCCCTCAAACCCATCCAGATGGAACCATGGGAAGTACTGCGCCATTAGCTTGGAGACAGAGGGAGGGAGGAAAGGGAGAAGGAGGGAGTGAGGGAGGAGGGAGAGGGAGGGAGAGGGAGGGAGGAGAGGGAGGGAGGGAGAGGAGGAGAGGTGAAGTACATGTCTTTGGATAAACAAGAGAATGGCAAAATAAATTGTCTTACCAATTGAGCTCCGGTGCCTTCAACTTCTTCTCGTCCTCTCTCCTGACTCCTCCCTCCTCACCCTTGTACTCTTCACTCTGTTTTTCCTTCTCTCCCTCCTCTTTGTTAGTGTCTCCCTCAAACCCATCCAGATGGAACCATGGGAAGTACTGCGCCATTAGCTTGGAGACAGAGGGAGGGAGGAAAGGGAGAAGGAGGGAGTGAGGGAGGAGGGAGAGGGAGGGAGAGGGAGGGAGGAGAGGGAGGGAGGGAGAGGAGGAGAGGTGAAGTACATGTCTTTGGATAAACAAGAGAATGGCAAAATAAATTGTCTTACCAATTGAGCTCCGGTGCCTTCAACTTCTTCTCGTCCTCTCTCCTGACTCCTCCCTCCTCACTCTTGTACTCTTCACTCTGTTTTTCCTTCTCTCCCTCCTCTTTGTTAGTGTCTCCCTCAAACCCATCCAGATGGAACCATGGGAAGTACTGCGCCATTAGCTGGAGACAGAGGGAGGGAGTGAGGGAGAGGGAGTGAGGGAGAGGGAGTGAGGGAGAGAGAGTGAGGAAGAGGGAGAGAGAGGGAGAGAGAGAGAGTTCTTCTACTACTTCAAACCAAACAGTAAAACATGAGAACATGCGAACGTGGAGGTACATGTATATGAGGTGTACTGTCCTGTGTTGGTACCTTGACAAAGTTGGTTCTCATGGTGACGGTGGAGTGATACACCAATGACCCTGGTTTGTGGTCCTTCAGACAGGCTTGTAGTGCCACGCCCACTTCCCATGCAAACTGCGGCACAGTGGAGAACTGCTGACCGGCCGGCTGCACTCCATGGCCAGGAACATTTAGTGCCGACACCATCTGCAGAGTACATGTAACTATAGTGATACGCACCTGTAATTAACTTTAGCTGAAAAGGTGACCATGCAATAGTGGATGTCAAATCCATGATAACAATTGAAATGCTACACTTTTAGCTTCATATATAGCACTCTTCTTCACTCTTCTCTAACATTTTCTGCAGTCCCCAATCAACAATGGTGATAATCCCCCAGTCAAATTTGACTATCAAGCGGAGCCTCTTCCAACAGCAGTACGTCATTCTGAGATATATAGTGTACATTACTCAATGATTGCACACCGGGCAAAGAGCCGGTATGTCTACAAAGGGTCTAACTGGACTTGTGTGTTGGAGAGCTCAGTGAACGAATGTTGAAACGATTGTCCAACAGCACGCACAGGTATAAACATGTATAGACGACGATGCATTCACCATGCACATACCACGTATTGAACATAAACAGTACATGCTTGTATAATAAGTAGTTCCATATATGACCTGTTTTCATACTTTTTGGCCTTTATACTTTTTTAATGTTTGAGTCTTGTAAAATAAATGAGTAGTTCCATATATGACCTGCATGCTACATGCACATAACAGGCATGTAACATGCATGTGCTGTAACATGAATGTACCTGAAAAACGTCCCAAAACCACTCACAAAACATGTTCGTGCATGTATCATAACATAGTGGATGTCCAATCTAATTGAAATGTTTCATAGTGTCACGTGGGCACTCCATTTTGCTCTTCTCTAGCACTGGCATCTTGTGCAAGAGACAGCAGTCCTTAATCAACTGCACTAAAATGGTGACAATCACATTTGACCATCAGGCGGAGCCTCTTCCAACAGTCATGGCAAGCACAATTCTGAGATGCATAGTGTACATTACTCAATGAATGTACACAGGGCAAAGAGCCGGTTTGTCTACAAAGGGTCTGACTGGGACTTGTGTGTTTTGGAGAGCTCAGTGAACGAATGTTGAAACGATTGTCCAACAGCACGCACAGGTATAAACATGTATAAACATGTATAGACGACGATGCATTCACCATGCACATACCACGTATTGAACATAAACAGTACGTGCTTGTACCATGTATAAGTAGTTCCATATATGACCTGTTTGCATACTTTTTGGCATGCCATCTCTACATCTTTTTACATTTTTAATGTTTGAGTAGTAATAAATACATGCATGTAACATGCATGTACAGTAACATGCATGTAGCACACCTGAAAAACATCCCAAAACCACTCACAAAACATGTTCGTGCATGTATCATGTATCACGCATGTAGTTAACCTGAAACTTTCATGTTACATGCATGTATGTAACATGAATGGTTTCAGTGTCTGAAACATCTAGCAGGATGCATGTAACATGCATGCCATTTTGTTCAGGGGATACATCACAGAACATGCACACAGTAATATGGAATACTTACCTCAGTGAATGATGTGTGCATATACTCATTGACAGCCATTCTCCACCCTGCCTCCCCTCCCTCTGCTCCACGACACAGCCGACAGTGAAACACCACCGACTCCGGCAGGTCTGACAGAATTTCATACTCTTCGTCTACACAAAGGTTGACAGGAGATCAATGAGAGTCACTCCAGTATAGTGTCTTTAAACAGGAGTGTTGCACCAGCAATATGCCAGCCTTTAGCTAGCCTCGTTCCCAGCCTCTTTCTCAGAGGAAATGAGCCTGGGAACGAGGCTAGCCTTCAGCAACGTACCAACAAGGAACAAGAAACAAGCTACTGAAGGAAAATAACAAAATTGCATGACTGTATTGGTTTAAAGAGGGTGGTTTTACCTGACATGTCCTCACACCTGGCGTGTACCCAGTGATCACAGCGGCCACACTGCACCATCTGCAAAAGATGGGTAAGAGACGATAATAGCTAGGTTGAGGAAGATTCTCAAGAAGGGTGGAAGTTGCGTGTTTAACGAGCAACACCTTGTGCAAGTGTGCTTCTCCCCTGAACCTGAGATGTATTTCATTAATAGCACTCCTGAATGGCATAATTGTACTCGGCTTCGCCTCGTGCAATTAATAGCCATTCACTCGTGCTATTAATCCCAAATTGCACTCGAAACCATGCTATCAATTATACAAAGGACTGAAGTGCAAGAGGTGTTGAGATCTGGCAAGTACGAAAGAAGATGTTTTCCTAACAAAAAAGCGCAAGGTCTGGCAAGTACGAAACCCCTCCCTCCCAAATGAAGTCATCGATGGAAGGTTACGAAATGAAGCCAACCTTGGAGTCATAGTCACTGTCAGAGTAGCACTCTCCGCACACAGGACAGTAGTTTCCTGGGAGGAGAACAAGAGAGACCTTGTTACCCTCACCACGTGGGAACAAGAATAGCCAGCGTACCTCTCTCTTTCAGCTGATGGCAGTCTACACAGTAGGTGAAATCATCCCTCCACTGCGTACCTGCAATCTGTTACCATCGACAGATGAAACAGGCCAAAGGGGACGGAGAAGAAAAGGGAAGAAGGAGTCAATCAACACAGATGAAACCTTGCAGCCCCGGCCTGGTGTACCTTGCCGGGCGAGGAAGACTTGCAGCTGAGCCATGCGGTGCAGTCCACACATTTCCATCTTCCACAGACGTTGGTAGATTGATGGTCACTCAGACAGCCAGGGTGGAACCAACGCCCACACACCACACAACACACACACTGGAGAGAGAGGGAGAAGGAAGAACAGCATGTGAGGACAGATTTAGACTCTTGTGAAATGAGGGCGTAAAAAAACATCCGAGCTAGAAAGAATAGCTCCGAAGGGTTGCCGAACAACAAGCGTGAAATATCCGCAGTGACAAAATTTAGCTAATGTGAGTCGAATCGCCAACGGAACGGAAGTCAATAGAAGTCCATACAATTTTATTTGCACCGGAAGTTAAGCTTCCTGTTTAAAAACGGCTGGTACAACAATTCTCATTATATATTCATCGACTTATATTTCTTTCTGTACTTCTGTACTGAGAAGTCCAAGTAATGTAAGCAAATCAATAATAACATGAACAAAATAATTATGCATGATTTAAAGACTATACAAATAACAACGAAAATATGATTGTACTCAGGAGGCTTCAGGAGCAGCAGCCGATACAAAGATGGTGAATACTGGTGGAAGAAGTCGCCGGAGGCTCTCATTCCCACCTGTACAGGAGCAACCAGAGGATGAGCTAAGTAACTGTGCACTTTGTTCAGGCTGTTACACATCGCTATATGAGCCTCAGACATGGAGGAATGAACAAGCATAGCAGATAGCAAAATCCCTCCATATTTGGCCTGATAAACGTATTTGTCGCTTATGCAAATGCAACTTGGTATGTTTTTTGACACAATATTTCCTCCATAACATAACCAGACACCTCAGACAGGACAATATCTTTCTTGTCGCTGGTGGATTTCAAGGTGCTATACAAGATACGGCTTGGTTTGTCTCTTATGGCACCAGGCCCCAACCCAACCCAGCCTATACAAGAAGAAGCTGACACAAGGCTTTGGATGCATGTAAAAAGAACAAACGCTTCAAAAATACTCATCCTATCTCCGCATACCACTTCAGCATGGGAGTGAAAAGAATATAGTTATACAACTCAGTACATTCAACTCTAAACAATTAAAGTATTTGCACCTGTCAACTTTTGTTACAGTACTACGGAATGACCCCGACCTCTCAGCCATCCCACCCCAGTTGATACCTCAAGTTTTTCAAACCATCTTTGTGGCTACCGGCTGCGATTACATCTGGTTTTTTAGCGGAATTGGTAAAGCCACCTTCCTGAGATATTTCTATCAGCATGCTGAGCTTATTTCCAGTGGCAAATACAACCTACCAGGTAACTGATGTTGATATTCTGGGTTCTTAGCATTCTTACGACTTGTTGGAACTGTCTACTCCCAAAACATTCTTCAGGCTTTTCCACTACTCCAGATAGACACTTCAATAAATTCACTGATCCCAACCCATTACAACAGCATTGTAGTTGGCTTGATGACATCAGACAAACCATTTGGGATAGGATACAATTTGAGAGTGAGACGATTCCTAGCACTGAGGCACTATATCGTCACTGGAGACGAACATGTTGGGTGCTAGACATGTGGAAGAAGGCCAATAACAACCACATGGTTCTCCACCCCCATGCTAACTTTGGATGGAAAGTTACTGATGAGTCCCTCACCTTTGACAGTGAAAGCAACATGGAAGCAGTCCGGCAACGCGTCATCCAGCTTCTGAAAGGCTGCAAGTGTAAAACTGGTTGCACAACTTCACGATGTGGCTGCAGGAAGAAGAATAAAGAGTGTTCAGAAGGATGTGAGTGTACAAATTGTTCCAACACACAGTCAAACACACATACAACCATTGACAATAGTGAAGATACCTTAATGGAGCTGAGTCTTGAAGAAAACTTTACGGAAAATAGGGAGCAATTTCTGGATGATGAGGTTGACGAAATTATGGACTATGTCTTTGGTGAGTACCCATTATGTGAAGAACATGAGGATAGCAGTGAAGTGGAAGGTAGCATTGAAGTGGAAGATAGCATTGAAGTGGAAGATAGCATTGAAGTGGAAGATAGCATTGAAGTGGAAGATAGCAGTGAAGTGGAAGATAGCAGTGAATATTTTGACTAAAGTACAAATATATTTGAACAAACTGTTGAGTGTTTTATGTATAAAAGTTAACACATCATGTATAAACTGACGCGGAAATCTTTTCTGCACATGATCTTCAAACGAAAGTCACACTTATACTTACTTCAATAAATAATGGATAACATATACCGATATCTACTTGTTCTCACCTTATTTGACCGAGTTACATTTGCAAACATTTGCCAGGTAACCGCCGTCATATCGTAGTCGCAGCAAAAAAAACTCGAAAGACACTAAGGCAGTTGACTTATTTCCATCCTAGGGAGTCCGGTTCGACAATACAACACTTGCTTTCTGTATTGTTCCACTTAAGTTCTCAGGAAGGCTCATGGCTGGCCGTGTAGCACCCTCACTTCTCACCCGGCTGTGTATCAAGAAATGGCTGACGAAGAAGCCCTGCAATGACGTAATCGTGCAAATAAATTCACGTGACTATTCCGTTGGCGAAATGACTGCATACACGCGAGGAGTGCTACTATGTTAGAGTTGAATTGCAATTCACTTCAGTTCATGATAACGCTACAACGCTATTCGAAGAGGAGTGAAATCCAGTCATACCGTATAACGGGAAACTTTAGAGGGAGAAAACTTTCGCGAATTGGCGAAAAATAAGATTTTCGCGAGAAAACTTTCGCGGATTGCTCGCTAGCGTCGCTGCCTAAAGACGCCACGCGGAGAAAACTTTCGCGAAAATTTTCTCCTTCGAAAGTTTCCCGCTATACGGTAGTTGTCGCTGGGTAAGAGAGCGCTTTTCCTTCTTGAGACGCGCTCGACACAAACACACACAAAAACTAAACAAAGCGGGAAGGCGCGAGGGTACGTTAATCTTTAACCGCTGACACCGCATTCCACCCAGGTCGCGGGCCACTCGTGGACGCGCTCGCTTTGTTCACCCTAAACAAATAAGTTAGCTCACTTTGTCTCACTTTATCTTCCCGTCTCTCTTTGTGCCAACGGTCCAACGGTAACCGCGGCGTCTTTCTCTTTCGCGCCAACAACGCAACAGTGAGTAGTCATCTTTCCCTCTCTCCTGTGCGCGCCAACACTGCAACGCGCGGTAGCTGTCTCCTTTCCCTCTTTTTCGCACCAACGCTGCAACTGTAGCAGCTAAGCTGTCTCCTTTTCCTTCCCTCTACGTCAACACTGTAACGGTAGCAGAGTCTATAATTTCCCTTTCTCTTTCGCGCCGATGCTTGCAACTGTAGCCGTATCTGGTTCCGTCTACTAGTCTTTTTCCCCATTCTCTTTCACGCTGCTTGCAACTGTAGATACTTGTCTCCTTTCTCGTCACTTTGTACCCAACGTTACACTCTGACAACTATAGCTATAGCTTGGTTAAGCAGCCTTTTCCACCCAGACGCACAAGTTTTCAAACGTGCACAAGCGCTGGAGAAGTTGTAAAATTTGTGCACATGCGCGCGCGGTTAGCTCATGTCTGGCTTCTCCCTACCCCCTGCAGTGTTGCAAACGGTATCCCATGATCCAAAACTTTAGAAACAAACACATTATTCATTTGCATGATGTGGAATACAAAAAATTTGCAAAAATGTCATACTTCAGAGTATGTATATATATGGATACAAACCACAAAAAAGCTGTTAGTCACACATTACAACACGCCAATCACAAATCACACCCCACACACCAGATTAGTTCGCTCGGGATTTGGCAGCAATGAGTCCTCCTCATTCCCATTGTTGAGGTGGAAGAGGGTGGCATCAGAGACAGCGTGGTAAAATATTTTGGTTCACTAGACGGTTGGTGGGTTTACTCGGCAGAAGAGACAGTTAGGTGGGTCCACTGGGCACTGGAGAGAGTCGGGCAGCCTCTGCCATAAGTTGTTGAACCACTTAGTCCAGGAGGTTTGGTTCCTCTTTTGCTTCGGAGCCGCCGGCTAGTTTATCTTGCGCTGCTTTCTCCAAGGTGTCCAGGTCTCTGCTTGTCTTGGAGACAGTATGCTCGGCTAGACTTTCTTGTGCTGCTCTTTGTAGATTGTCCAGCTCAAGTGTAATGAGATCAATAGTCTCAGTGTTTCCTTAGCACTGGCTGCACCATTGGTTGCCTTGGCAATCAATGGTGCAGCCAGTGCTAACCTTGGCAACCGGGCAACCAGTGCAACCTTGGCAACCAGTGCAACCTTGGCAGCCAGAGCTAACCTTGGCAACCTGGCAGCCAGAGCTAACCTTGCCAACCGGGCAACCTTGGCAACCGGGGTTTGCCACTCTATTTCTTTATCACTAGACAGTTCAACTTTCTCCTCATCAATGTCATCTTTGTCACCATCACCACCAGGGGTTTACTCTTCCACTTTCTCATTAGGGATTTCCCCTTCTAGTTCACTCTGATTAGCAGTTTTTCCTTCCAACAAATTCTCATTAGGGACTTTCCCCAGTAATTCATCAGCACTAGGGGTTTCCCCTTCTACACCTTCAGGGCTGACGCAGGTTGCAAAATGGCAGGAGAGGGTTATTTCTCAAGAGATGCCTCAAGCAGCGGGGGGTTGTTTTGGGTACAGAACACGATACAGTCAAACTTTCGACTGTTCAGATCTTCTTGCAACCACAGTCTGACCGTCTCCACCACCACATGTGGAGATACTGTGTGTGTGGGGGGGGAGGTGTGGGCATGTGTGTGTGAGTGGGGAGGGGAAAAGGGGGCCAGGTCAATGAACGAGAGGTAAACAGACCACTAGTCTTGCAGTCTGTATAGAGCTGCAGTAAACATTTAAAGAGGAAAGAGAACTTACAGGAGGCAGCTAGATTTCTATGACTGTACTAATACCTTAGTCAGTGAAATTACAATATTAATGCGACAGTGTGTGCATAGAAACCACAGTGTATATAGAAACCATAGTGTATTTGGTCGTATTGCCACAATGAAGGTTCTCCATTGCTGAACTTCCACTAAGGATGTGGTTCGTAAACCCTTTACATGATGATGGAAATATGGTAAAAGTTGATTTTTACACTGTACTGTCACAAAGAAAGACCAGGATTGCACTAAAATGCCTCCGTCAAATTACAATTTCTCGAAAATAATCGTTCTCCACTCACTAGAAACAGTTGCAAAGCTGTCCAACCAAAAGACAATGATTTCGTCTTTCTCCTGCGCGGCAGTGTCCAGGGCTCCTCGACAACAGCTCAACAGAGACTCCTGCAAGTCACCAAACACACAGTGGAAGATGCCTAGTGAGGAGAAGGGGGGGCGGGAGGAAGAGGAAAAAGAGGAAGAGTGGAGGGAGAAAGCGGAGAAGAATACTTGTCATCAGCTTGAACTTTATGTCCTCACACATCATCCTCATCACACACACATTAATGTTGGGTGGTATGGGAAATTCAATATTGGTATTTGATATGACAGTAACATCACGGTAACATCACGGTATATTGGTATAGGGACGGTTGCCTGAAAGAAGCCTTTTTGCGTGGTCCTTGTCCTTGCTGCTAGGCTTGCTGTTTGCCTTCTTCTTTACCTCAGGGAATGATGAACCTTCAGGTGTGAGAGCAAGTTCGATGTATTAACACCTTTCACTGATACTGATCTTTTTGCACAACCGACAGATCACAGCATACTGGACCTTCGGTCTTCCTTGTCTGCCTCAAATCAAAAATATATCCAAACTGTTGATTTCGCACCCCTTGATTTTGAAACGAGGCCATCGCTATCGCTACCAGTTTCACTTCTCAATTCAGCACCAGCAGGACTAGCGATCACAGCCATCTTTATCACCGAATTCACATGGAGTGAACTTCTACACATGTGCATTATAAACTTTGTGATTTAGCGCACACACGCTGTAAACCGGTACACCAGTACAGCATCAGAATAGCAATCAGCTATACCGGTTTAAGTCAAGGTTCTCGTAAAGTTCAGGGTTACCGCTAGAAATCTACTTCCAAATGGTGCATGATAGAATAGGGAGGTACTAAACGCCCTCTGTACACATTGTTATTGAAATGTTAAGTGGGAAGCCAGGTTAGTAACTGCTGTGGGCAGAAGTGGCCCAAATGGTGTTCTTGCTTAAATTTATATACCACATCCAAATGGTGCTGCAATTAACCAAATGGTGCAAAACCATCCACTAAAGGCCTAGCGAGAACCCTGCCGCAAATCACTAAAAATACTGGTATATCACCCAACATTAACACACACACACACAACATACGTGTGGTTGGGAGGTTATGTGTGACAACGTTTTCTCCCAGTCGACACTGTTTGGAGAGACAGAGCTCGTCCAGTAGCTCTCTCCCACGTACCTGCCTTCAGCAACTGGTACAGTACTAAGTTGAAGGTGGGGAAGGGGAGGGGGGGAGAGAAAGAAGAGTCAGTTCGAGGATATGAGAGTGAGTGAGTGAGTGAGTGTATGAGGATGCATGTGGAGGGAGTAGTGAGAGTGAGTGAGTGAGTGAGTGAGTGTATGAGGATGCATGTGGAGGGAGGGAGTAGTGAGAGTGAGTGAGTGAGTGAGTGAGTGTATGAGGATGCATATGGAGGGAGGGAGTAGTGAGAGTGAGTGAGTGAGTGAGTGTATGAGGATGCATGTGGAGGGAGGGAGTAGTGGACATTAGTCAGAGTGAGTGAGCGAGTGTATGAGGATGCATGTGGTGGGAGGGAGCAGTGGTCATTAGTGAGAGTGAGTGAGTGAGTGTATGAGGATGCATGTGGAGGGAGGGGAGTAGTGGACATTAGTCAGAGTGAGTGAGGGAGTGTATGAGGATGCATGTGGAGGGAGGGAGCAGTGGTCATTAGTGAGAGTGAGTGAGTGAGTGTATGAGGATGCATGTGGTGGGAGGGAACAGTGGACATTAGTCAGAGTGAGTGAGTGAGTGTATGAGGATGCATGTGGAGGGAGGGAGTAGTGGACATTAGTCAGAGTGAGTGAGCGAGTGTATGAGGATGCATGTGGAGGGAGGGAGCAGTGGTCATTAGTGAGAGTGAGTGAGTGAGTGTATGAGCAGAGGAGGTTGGAAGCTGGTAATTAGTGGTACGCGCGAGGTAGCAATTATTGCTATGTGAATGACGTAATCATACGGGCTGCCATAGAGGCCCATAGTGAAAGGTGAAATCGATTTACACAAACAGCTCTCGTTTGTTTGGGACGAAACTCACTCAGTAGATGCTGCCAGGTGAGCTCTAGATCGACCGCTATAGCTCTTCCTGATACGCGAAGTATTTGAGTGTTTCCTTGGGAATCCCCGTGGAAGATTTTGCGCGCCATAAAATGCCATAGCTGACAGTGAGTGAGTGTATGAGGATGCATGTGGAGGGAGGGAGTAGTGGACATTAGTGAGAGTGAGTGAGTGAGTGTATGAGGATGCATGTGGAGGGAGGGAGTAGTGAGCATTAGTCAGAGTGAGTGAGTGAGTGTATGAGGATGCATGTGGAGGGAGGGAGTAGTGGACATTAGTGAGAGTGAGTGAGTGAGTGAGTGAGTGTATGAGGAAGATGTCTTCAGTTTCAGTCCAGTCAGTCTCTCTTTCTTTCCTCTTTACTTCCCCCCCTTTCCCATCTCCCTTCCCTCCTCACCCTCTCCCCCACTTACTGTTCTCCTTCCCAGCAGCATCTGGTTTGATGGAGACAAGAGGGATGACGAGGGCATTACTCAACAGCTGGCTCGCACTCCCAGTGTACAGAGATACAATGTTATTGAACCGCCTTGTGTGGGGAGAGGGAGAGGAGGGTGAAGGTAGGGGGCAGGGGGAGGTAGTGAGGGAGAGAGAGAGGGGGGCAGGGGGAGGGAGTGAGGGTGAGAGGAGGGGGGGGGCAGGGGGAGGGAGTGAGGGAGAGAGAGAGAGGGAAGCAAAAACAGAGGGAGGGAAAAGGTGGAAAGGGAAGGAAGAGTGGGGGGTGGGGGAGGAGAGGGAAGTGGAGGGGGGAGAGGGAGAGGGGGAGGGAGAGGAAATGGAGGAAAAAGCAGATTGAGTTCAGGATGTTGCAAGATTTAAAGTGTAAAGTATTGGATGAAGAGAAAAACACAGGAGAAGGAAGAGTAGTTGAACAAAGGTTCTGAGGAACAGGAAGAGCAAGTGAGGGGAGCAAGAGGAGAGAGGGAGGGGAGCCAGAGGAGAGAGGGAGGGCGAGGGGAGCAAGAGGAGAGAGGGAGGGCGAGGGGAGCAAGAGGAGAGAGGGAGGGCGAGGGGAGCAAGAGGAGAGAGCGAGGGCGAGGGGAGCAAGAGGAGAGAGCGAGGGCGAGGGGAGCAAGAGGAGAGAGCGAGGGCGAGGGAGCAAGAGGAGAGAGCGAGGGCGAGGGGAGCAAGAGGAGAGAGGGAGGGCGAGGGGAGAGCGAGGGGAGCCAGAGGAGAGAGGGAGGGTGAGGGGAGCAAAAGGAGAGAGGGAGGGCGAGGGGAGCAAGAGGAGAGAGGGAGGGCGAGGGGAGCAAGAGGAGAGAGGGAGGGCGAGGGGAGCAAGAGGAGAGAGGGAGGGCGAGGGGAGCAAGAGGAGAGAGCGAGGGCGAGGGGAGCAAGAGGAGAGAGGGAGGGCGAGGGGAGCAAGAGGAGAAAGGGAGGGTGAGGGGAGCAAGAGGAGAGAGGGAGGGTGAGGGGAGAGCGAGGGGAGCAAAAGGAGAGAGGGAGGGTGAGGGGAGCAAAAGGAGAGAGGGAGGGCGAGGGGAGCAAGAGGAGAGAGAGAGGGCGAGGGGAGCAAGAGGAGAGAGGGAGGGCGAGGGGAGCAAGAGGAAAGAGGGAGGGCGAGGGGAGCAAGAGGAGGGAGCGAGGGGAGCCAGAGGAGAGAGGGAGGGCGAGGGGAGCAAGAGGAGAGAGGGAGGGTGAGGGGAGCAAGAGGAGAGAGGGAGGGACATAAAGTTGTTTGATTCACCAAAGAGCAAAAGCAGAGGGAGAGACAGATGGTTGGTAAAGAATTCACAGTACCATGGTGTTGCTATGGTTACCTGTTAAAGGGAAAGAGGTGTGGCCCAGGATTGCCAGACGGAATGGTGTCAACCCAGGGAGGTAGCATACGTGCTGGTGTGAGGCTGTGTGGGGTGGGGAGGGTGATGGTGTTGGACAGGTGCCGGCTCTCAGTTTGTGTGAGATCTCGGAGTCGAGTCTGCTTCGCATGCATCTCAAACTGTATGTGTGAGGGTGTGAGGGTGTGAGGGTGTGAGGATGTGAGGATGTGAGGATGTGAAGATGCTATTACCATAGTCTCATGAAAGAGCACCCACGCCCTACTTTTGGCCTGATTTCCTGTATAGGGTCAAAGTTTACTCGAATGAGCACCCAACCTGGAGCGAGCTTTGTGTGGAGTTTGAGAAGGGCACAGCCTCAAGCACATATCTGAGGTAAGACCATCTTTGCGTAGACAGATGTAGCTAATGTGGTACGCACACTATGCTCACAGTGACATGGTGCCATTCAGAGTGTTGTGTGCCATCAGGACTCGACTTCGAAGGCGCTGGTTGTTCCATTGTATATTGTGTTTGTTCAATTATTTGCTTCAAGGACATTGAGTTGCTGTAAATGTGACATGGGCGCACTTTCATGGTTAACTGCAAAACACTCAAAAGAGCGTCCACCCAGACTTGTAAGGTGCTCCGCCCATGGGTGCTCTTTTGCGAGGCTACGGCAATGCCTTCAGTGAGGGTATGAGGGTGTGAGGGTATGAGGGTGTGAGGGTATGAGGGTATGGTCAGTGTACCTTTCGGCCAATCTGCTTTCAGCTTTTCGCTGATGGCTTAAAAGTGAAATTTAGATGCTGATTTCAGCTTTCAGGTTAGAGCCCTCACTTTAAAGCTGAAATTCCACCAAGTTTTAGCTTTCAAGTCAAAGATCTCACCTGAAACTCGATCGGTTTTGGCCTTTTAGCTTTCAGATTAGAACTGTCACCTTAAACTTGAAATTCTACCAAGTTTCAGCTTTCAGGTTAAAACCGTCGCCTGGAACTTCTTTATCAAATTTACCTTTCAGCTCTCGGGTTAAGAGTCCACACCTAAAACCTGAAATTCTACATAACAGATAGACTTAAAAGTACACTTCCTATTGCTTAATTAGATAAGGATAGGATGTCAGCCACATCCTTATAATTATCTATTTAGAAGTGATATATACCCTTTAGCCAGACACAGGTAATTTATGTATATATTCAGATCACAAAGGTCATGTTGCATACACTAAAAGAATGCAGAATAACAGGCCATTGACCTTACTGACGAACCAGGGCCATCTCAGAAAAGGCAGCGGACTGAGCTGGAGACACCTGATGCAACAGGAATCCAATTAGTTCTAGACAAACCTACGAAGGTTGAGAGGAAACTAGCTTTCCTGGACGAACTATCGCAAGGCTTTCAGTGTGTAATATGCAAAAGTACTGCTAAAACACCTGTTGTCGCCCCTTGCTGTCAGAGGGTAGTTGGGTGTGAGTCATGTGTAAATAACTGGGTGAGTTCACAATCACACCAATCACGATGCCCCCTTTGCAGTACAAGTGGTGGTTTGTTAAACAGATTTGCTCTAAAGGGTTTCAACGATGCACTTGGGATAATACTTGGTACTACCCTAGAAGCAGAAGTTCCTACTCCAACGCAACTTGATGACTCAGACTCTGATTTTGAGGACCCACAGCCCTTGTTCAGGGGTGCTGCTCATGACTAAAAGTACTGTGAGCTGTGACTAGAATTCAGTCAGAAGTCACTTTTGATTGATTTCATGTACGCATATGTATATTCATTCAGTGCATGCACGGTGACCCTCCTTATGTACACACAACTAACATGGCAACATGTACATTCTTTCAGTGACCCTCCTTATGTACACACTAATGTAGCAACATTGTACGTTCTTTCACTGCATGCACAGTGACCCACATCACACTAACATAGCAACATTGTACAGTGACCCTCCTTATCATGTACATGTATACACACTAGCTAATATTCTGCATTCTTTTAGTGTATGCAACATGACCTTTGTGATCTGAATATATACATAAATTACCTGTGTTTGGCTAAAGGGTATATATCACTTCTAAATAGATAATTATAAGGATGTGGCTGACATCCTATCCTTATCTAATTAAGCAATAGGAAGTGTACTTTTAAGTCTATCTGTTATGTAGAATTTCAGGTTTTAGGTGTGGACTCCTAACCCGAGAGCTGAAAGGTAAATTTGATAAAGAAGTTCCAGGCGACGGTTTTAACCTGAAAGCTGAAACTTGGTAGAATTTCAAGTTTAAGGTGACAGTTCTAATCTGAAAGCTAAAAGGCCAAAACCAATCGAGTTTCAGGTGAGAGCTTTGACTTGAAAGCTAAAACTTGGTGGAATTTCAGCTTTAAAGTGAGGGCTCTAACCTGAAAGCTGAAATCAGCATCTAAATTTCACTTTTAAGCCATCAGTGAAAAGCTGAAAGCAGATTGGCCGAAAGGTACACTGACCGGGTATGAGGGTGTGAGGATGGAGATGGGACAACAGGCACAAGTGGCACTGTTTTCCCGTTGTATATGTAGTAGTTATACCATGGCTTCGAGGGCTGTACAGGTTTTATTGCCCGAGCCTGAGGGCGGAACGAGGAAGCCATGGTATAACTGTTTTTTTATAGCCTACTGCATGGGTGTTTCAAAGTACCGCTACAGCATGTTAAATGTGGTAACATACGGAACATAATAATGTTCTCGGGACTGCTGAAGAGGATGACATTTTGTCAGACCTGCCGGAGTCGGTGGTGTTTCATTGGTATCTTCCTGGTTCGTCTACTCCTGTCAGACCTGCCGGAGTCAGTGGTGTTTCATTGGTATCTTCCTGGTTCGTCTACTCCTGTCAGACCTGCCAGAGTCGGTGGTGTTTCATTGGTATCTTCCTGGTTCGTCTACTCCTGTCAGACCTGCCGGAGTCGGTGGTGTTTCATTGGTATCTTCCTGGTTCGTCTACTCCTGTCAGACCTGCCAGAGTCGGTAGTGTTTCATTGGTATCTTCCTGGTTCGTCTACTCCTGTCAGACCTGCCGGAGTCAGTGGTGTTTCATTGGTATCTTCCTGGTTCGTCTACTCCTGTCAGACCTGCCGGAGTCAGTAGTGTTTCATTGGTATCTTCCTGGTTCGTCTACTCCTGTCAGACCTACCGGAGTCAGTGGTGTTTCATTGGTATCTTCCTGGTTCGTCTACTCCTGTCAGACCTGCCAGAGTCGGTAGTGTTTCATTGGTATCTTCCTGGTTCATCTACTCCTGTCAGACCTGCCAGAGTCAGTGGTGTTTCATTGGTATCTTCCTGGTTCGTCTACTCCTGTCAGACCTGCCAGAGTCAGTGGTGTTTCATTGGTATCTTCTTGGTTCGTCTACTCCTGTCAGACCTGCCGGAGTCAGTGGTGTTTCATTGGTATCTTCCTGGTTCGTCTACTCCTGTCAGACCTGCCAGAGTCGGTAGTGTTTCATTGGTATCTTCCTGGTTCGTCTACTCCTGTCAGACCTGCCAGAGTCGGTAGTGTTTCATTGGTATCTTCCTGGTTCGTCTACTCCTGTCAGACCTGCCAGAGTCAGTGGTGTTTCATTGGTATCTTCCTGGTTCGTCTACTCCTGTCAGACCTGCCAGAGTCAGTAGTGTTTCATTGGTATCTTCCTGGTTCGTCTACTCCTGTCAGACCTACCGGAGTCAGTGGTGTTTCATTGGTATCTTCCTGGTTCGTCTACTCCTGTCAGACCTGCCAGAGTCAGTGGTGTTTCATTGGTATCTTCCTGGTTCGTCTACTCCTGTCAGACCTGCCAGAGTCAGTAGTGTTTCATTGGTATCTTCCTGGTTCGTCTACTCCTGTCAGACCTACCGGAGTCAGTGGTGTTTCATTGGTATCTTCCTGGTTCGTCTACTCCTGTCAGACCTGCCAGAGTCGGTAGTGTTTCATTGGTATCTTCCTGGTTCGTCTACTCCTGTTTTGTCTACCGCAGTTTCGTCTGCCATTGTTTCGGCACTTAGACTGGTTTGTCTACCAATATACTGATATCCAAGGAACATTAACACTTAGAACGCGAAGTGCCAATATATTGGCGCACAGGCTGTACACGCATAGCACGATGCGCCAATATATTGGCGCGGGAGAGTTTACGCGGTAAGTAGCGAAGCCAAGCGAGCCTTTGGGGTAAAACCCTTCCTGTTGAGTAGTAATAAGTGTAGACCACACCTTTCCACTTAGATCACCCCGCAGGGAAGGCGGAAGGGGCGGTGCTAGTTCGTGATCGTTCGTGAATTTTAAGAAGGGCCGTCAAAGCGAAGCTTTTTCTTCAACATATGGAGCAAGCGGCTTCCAGATTTCACATAAGGCTGGAGTACTAGCTTCAAATAACTTGGAAAAAGGATTAGTCCGTCGGAGCTGTACGTAACAAATGAGAAAATCGGCACCGTTTCAAATTGCTGGTAAGCTACGATATACACCTACAGATAATGGCTTCAAACAGGTATAAATTGCTTACCTAGCAGTGATCAGCGATTTAGATAAACTAGTCCAGCCTTGTTACATGCTACCTATGCAAATCAGGCCGCTGGCAAGGCCCAGGGCTTGCTAAGCAACGCTTGTCACTTTGACCTCAGACAGATAATTTTAATTTCCGCGTTAATAAACGGTGACGTGTATATAATTTCCGCGTGCAAAGTGTTAAGACAGATAGGCTGATGACTGACCATCCAGGCCTCCCCTTCACACGATTGACAAACAGACTAACTGACAGACAGACAACAGGCCACTATTTGACTGACTGACTGACAGGCAACAGACGGACCAGGCCTCCCCCTCACACGCTCACCTCACAGGCGTGGTTGATGAATCTAGCCTCGTTGCCTGACATGGTCGCATCGACCACTTCATCCGAGTCGATGCGGAACATGTAACATCCAATACCCTGGGAGAAATGGACAGACAGAATTCTCAATGAACATGTATCCACACACACACACACACACACACACACACACACACACACACACACACACACACACACACACACACACACACACACACACACACACACACACACACACACACACACACACCGACCCACACACACACACCCACACACACACACACACACACACACCTTGCTCTCATAGAGTTTTTCCCGCTTGTTGGTGAGCACAGATCGGATGACTGTGCCAGCATATTCAATCACCATCTCCCCAGGCTCAATCTCCCTAATGCAGTACAGCCCTAGACCATGGATGCCTGACTGGAACACACCCACATGTTGCTTGTACGTCTTTTGAAGGTTACGGTAGCGCATAGCCATCGGCAGATCCAATGCTGACTGCATCCTGGGTGGAGCAACACATTGGGCACTCAACTCACAGATTCAACACAAGTCCATCACTACTGAGAACAACTCGAACATTATTCTGTTCCATACGGCAATAGTGTTACCATGTTTAAAGTTCTGTATGAACTTTGCAGAAGTTCTACAGTGCTTTGAACGTGGTAACACGATTGAAATATGCACTTGTTTGATTTTTTTGTGTACACAACTCACTTGGTGACTCCAGCATTCTCGGCTACTGCCATTGCAGCCTCTAGTGCCGCAGTGTCTACCTCAGGTTTGAGAGGGCGGAAGGAAGACGTCAGGAAACTAAACATGTCCCGTGGAGAACGAACACTGGAGAAGAAAAGCACAAATATATAGTATTTTACCTCTAAGACCGTTCAGCCCAAAGGCCAATCTTCAACTTAAGGAGAGGTACTTTACTTAGGAAGTGTGAGAGAGAAGCTATGAGAGAGAAGCTACTAGAGAGAAGTTGTGAGAGAGAAGCTGTGAGAGAGAAGCTGTGAGAGAGAAGCTGTGAGAGAGAAGCTACGAGAGAGAAGCTGTGAGAGAGAAGCCGTGAAAGATAAGCTACGAGAGAGAAGCGTGAGAGAGAAGCTGTGAGAGAGAAGCTATGAGAGAAGCTACAGCTGTGAGAGAGAAGCTACGAGAGAAGCTGTGAGAGAGAAGCCGTGAGAGAGAAGCTGTGAGAGAGAAGCTGTGAGAGAGAAGCTGTGAGAGAGAAGCTACGAGAGAGAAGCTGTGAGAGAGAAGCTGTGAGAGAGAAGCTGTGAGAGAGAAGCTACGAGAGAGAAGCTGTGAGAGAGAAGCTATGAGAGAGAAGCTGTGAGAGAGAAGCTGTGAGAGAGAAGCTACGAGAGAGAAGCTGTGAGAGAGAAGCTGTGAAAGAGCAGCTACTTACCCACAAAATGGCTCAGTCCTAGCACTGCCACTGGGGTTGAATGCTGCTCTCTGAAGGGGAGAAAGGGGAAGGAGAGGAAGAGAGGGAAGGAAGAAGGGGGAAGGAGGAGGGGAGGAGGGGAAAGGAAGAGGGGGAATGAAGGAGGAGGAAGGAAGACGGGGGAAGGGAGGAGGGGAGGAGGGGAAAGGATGAGAGGGAGGATGAGAGGGCCAGGAAAATGGAGTGAAACACAGCGAGAAAGAGCAGGCCATGAATGAGCTTACGGTCGCCTGCCAGCTGGAGAGCTTCTCAGGATGATGGTAGGTAAAGTGATAGCCACTGCACTTCTCAGAGTTGGGCAGCTGCTCCAACAGTTGGACCACCAGAGGGTGACGGAGGCCAAACTGACGGTAGACATCTGTACCTGCACAAAGGGAGGAGACCAGGTGGTTGGTGCCGGACCCAAGCACACTACACGCACCTCTCACTCACCAGTGTAGGGGACAAAGGGCAGGTCTAGTTTGGCTCTCTGCAGCTGCAGCTCAGCAATCACTGAACACCACAACTCTGCAGGTGAGAAGAGAATACCATACGTACAATACCAGTGCAGGCTGCAGGGAAGGGCCTAATCAGCTTGATGGGCTTTAATTGGAAGGAGGGAGCCTAGACACAGCTTTGTTTCCAGGCTCCCCTCCTCCTCCCAACCCCTCAGGTTTCCCCCACCTCCTTATTGGTTGTATGAAAAACAGACCGAAACTTGGGGATTAGCCAGTTTGTTGAAAACATACCAATGTACTAGCCTCATTCCCAGGCCTACTCTGTTTTTTTTTTTGTTCTTCGGTTTGCGTTCAATATAATACACGGAAGAGCGGTGAAAAACGGGAAGGCCTGGGAACACTTATGACTGACGTCAGGTGGACGTGAGGTGGACGTACGAGCGCTCCAATGATAGCCCGGACCCTAGACGTTCATGAGATCGACAATCTTGACTTCACTGGTAAGAAACTCGCTCTATGGTTTATTGCACATGAATTTGTAGTTGGGCACTGCCCCCCCTACGTCCACCTCGCGTCCACCAGACGTCATTCACATGACAAGTGTTCCCAGGCCTTCCCCGTTTTTCATGCTCTTCCGCCTCCGTGTATTATATTGATGCAAACCAAAGAACAAAAAATGGCATAATTGCACTCGGCTTCGCCTCGTGCAATTAATAGCCATTCACTCGTGCTATTAATCCCAAATTGCACTCGAAACCATGCTATCAATTATACAAAGAACTGAAGTGCAAGAGGTGTTGAGATCTGGCAAGTACGAAAGAAGATGTGTTTTCCTAACAAAAAAGCGCAAGGTCTGGCAAGTACGAAACCCCTCCCTCCCAAATGAAGTCATCGATGGAAGGTTACGAAATGAAGCCAACCTTAGAGTCATAGTCACTGTCAGAGTAGCACTCTCCGCACACAGGACAGTAGTTTCCTGGGAGGAGAACAAGAGAGACCTTGTTACCCTCACCACTTGGGAACAAGACTAGCCAGCGTACCTCTCTCTTTCAGCTGGTGGCAGTCTACACAGTAGGTGAAATCATCCCTCCACTGCGTACCTGCAATCTGTTACCATCGACAGATGAAACAGGCCAAAGGGGACGGAGAAGAAAAGGGAAGAAAGAGTCAATCAACACAGATGAAACCTTGCAGCCCCGGCCTGGTGTACCTTGCAGGGCGAGGAAGACTTGCAACTGAGACATGCAGTGCAGTCCACACATTTCCACTTCCACAGTAGATTGATGGTCACTCAGACAGCCCGGGTGGAACCAATGCCCACACACCACACAACACACCGCGACACTGGAGAGAGAGGGAGAAGGAAGAACAGCATGTGAGGACAGAGTTAGACTCTTTTGAAATGAGGGCGTAAAAAAACATCCTAGCTAGAAAGAATAGCTCCGAAGGGTTGCCGAACAACAAGCGTGAAATATCCGCAGTGACAAAATTTAGCTAACGTGAGTCGAATCGCCAACGGAACGGAAGTCAATAGATGTCCATACAATTTTATTTGCACCGGAAGTTAAGCTTCCTGTTTAAAAACGGCTGGTACAACAATTCTTATTATATATTCATCGACTTATATTTCTTTCTGTACTTTAGCTATACAAATAGTTTTTGCAATTCCAGTAGATCAACGCATAAACTGTGTAAAATCCGACTTATAGCTGCTTATCTTACCCGGGCGAAGCTCCAGAGCGGCAAATGTCCGCCTGTGTCCAAACTAGTCTCGTTCCCAGACCGCATTTTTTGCGCGCGCCCGCCGGAAAAAAGGGTCTGGTGAACTGCCTATTCCATTTTCGTTCAAGTGCGCCGGAATGCTGGCGCATTGTTCTTTTCTAATTTAATGCTTGACATCATCGAAGATTGCATTCCACATTGCGTGTCAATGATCTACTAGCGAAATGGACATTGATCGGGCAACCCTAGCTGCCGTGAGTAGACTAGGCTATTGTATCTATCGAAAGGAGCACGAGTAGGCTGTCTAGGAGGAGCTGTTTACTAGAGCGCTTTTGAATTCAGAATCCAGTTGACGTGATGTCATGGTGATTTCAAAATATTGGAACCATAACGGTATAGGCAGTTCACCAGACTACTTTCCTGCTCGGCGAAAAGTTGTCTGGGCACGAGACTATGTCCAAACGGACCACCCCCACAAATCCAACGTGGAAATGTTTTCTGCACGTCCGTTCAATTTAAGAACTGGGCAACACAAAAATACAGTATTTGGCCCAGTTGCACTGAAAATTCGAAGTTGTTCTGACGTGCGGTACGGAAGATACAACTAATTTTTTGTGGTCATAATTTAATCATACCACGCGGAGCTCCCCCGCGTGTACAAGGCAGCTGCTAGTGAGAAGCCAATTTGCAGCATGTGGAGTCCAGCCCTTGAGAAGTCCAAGTAATGTAAGCAATCAATAATAACATGAACAAAATAATTATGCATGATTTTAAAGACTATACAAATAACAAAGAAAATATGATTGTACTCAGGAGGCTTCAGGAGCAGCAGCCGATACAAAGATGGTGAAGAAGTCGCCGGAGGCTCTCATTCCCACCTGTACAGGAGCAACCAGAGGATGAGCTAAGTAACTGTGCACTTTGTTCAGGCTGTTACACATCGCTATATGAGCCTCAGACATGGAGGAATGAACAAGCATAGCAGATAGCAAAATCCCTCCATATTTGGCCTGATAAACGTATTTGTCGCTTATGCAAACGCAACTTGGTATGTTTTTTGACACAATATTTCCTCCATAACATAACCAGACACCTCAGACAGGACAATATCTTTCTTGTCGCTGGTGGATTTCAAGGTGGTATACAAGATACGGCTTGGTTTGTCTCTTATGGCACCAGGCCCCAACCCAACCCAGCCTATACAAGTAACGCAGAAGAAGCTGACACAAGGCTTTGGATGCATGTAAAAAGAACAAACGCTTCAAAAATACTCATCCTATCTCCGGATACCGACATTTACCACTTCAGCATGGGAGTGAAAAGAATATAGTTATACAACTCAGTACATTCAACTCTAAACAATTAAAGTATTTGCACCTGTCAACTTTTGTTACAGTACTACGGAATGACCCCGACCTCTCAGCCATCCCACCCCAGTTGATACCTCAAGTTTTTCAAACCATCTTTGTGGCTACCGGCTGCGATTACATCTGGTTTTTTAGCGGAATTGGTAAAGCCACCTTCCTGAGATATTTCTATCAGCATGCTGAGTTTATTTCCAGTGGCAAATACAACCTACCAGGTAACTGATGTTGATATTCTGGGTTCTTAGCATTCTTACGACTTGTTGGAACTGTCTACTCCCAAAACATTCTTCAGGCTTTTCCACTACTCCAGATAGACACTTCAATAAATTCACTGATCCCAACCCATTACAACAGCATTGTAGTTGGCTTGATGACATCAGACAAACCATTTGGGATAGGATACAATTTGAGAGTGAGACGATTCCTAGCACTGAGGCACTATATCGTCACTGGAGACGAACATGTTGGGTGCTAGACATGTGGAAGAAGGCCAATAACAACCACATGGTTCTCCACCCCCATGCTAACTTTGGATGGAAAGTTACTGATGAGTCCCTCACCTTTGACAGTGAAAGCAACATGGAAGCAGTCCGGCAACGCGTCATCCAGCTTCTGAAAGGCTGCAAGTGTAAAACTGGTTGCACAACTTCACGATGTGGCTGCAGGAAGAAGAATAAAGAGTGTTCAGAAGGATGTGAGTGTACAAATTGTTCCAACACACAGTCAAACACACATACAGCCATTGACAATAGTGAAGATACCTTAATGGAGCTGAGTCTTGAAGAAAACTTTATGGAAAATAGGGAGCAATTTCTGGATGATGAGGTTGACGAAATTATGGACTATGTCTTTGGTGAGTACCCATTATGTGAAGAACATGAGGATAGCAGTGAAGTGGAAGATAGCAGTGAAGTGGAAGATAGCATTGAAGTGGAAGATAGCATTGAAGTGGAAGATAGCATTGAAGTGGAAGATAGCATTGAAGTGGAAGATAGCAGTGAAGTGGAAGATAGCAGTGAAGTGGAAGATAGCAGTGAAGTGGAAGATAGCAGTGAAGTGGAAGATAGCATTGAAGTGGAAGATAGCATTGAAGTGGAAGATAGCAGTGAAGTGGAAGATAGCAGTGAAGTGGAAGATAGCAGTGAAGTGGAAGATAGCAGTGAAGTGGAAGATAGCAGTGAAGTGGAAGATAGCATTGAAGTGGAAGATAGCAGTGAAGTGGAAGATAGCAGTGAAGTGGAAGATAGCAGTGAAGTGGAAGATAGCAGTGAAGTGGAAGATAGCATTGAAGTGGAAGATAGCATTGAAGTGGAAGATAGCAGTGAAGTGGAAGATAGCAGTGAAGTGGAAGATAGCAGTGAAGTGGAAGATAGCAGTGAAGTGGAAGATAGCAGTGAAGTGGAAGATAGCATTGAAGTGGAAGATAGCAGTGAAGTGGAAGATAGCAGTGAAGTGGAAGATAGCAGTGAAGTGGAAGATAGCAGTGAAGTGGAAGATAACAGTGAAGTGGAAGATAGCATTGAAGTGGAAGATAGCATTGAAGTGGAAGATAACAGTGAATATTTTGACTAAAGTACAAATATATTTGAACAAACTGTTGAGTGTTTTATGTATAAAAGTCAACACATCATGTATAAACTGACGCGGAAATCTTTTCTGCACATGATCTTCAAACGAAACTCACACTATACTTACTTCAATAAATAATGGATAACATATACCGATATCTACTTGTTCTTACCTTATTTGACCGAGTTACATTTGCAAACATTTGCCAGGTAACCGCCGTCATCATCGTAGTCACCGCAAAAAAAAAAACTCGAAAGACACTAAGGCAGTTGACTTATTTCCATCCTAGGGAGTCCGGTTCGACAATACAACACTTGCTTTCTGTATTGTTCCACTTAAGTTCTCAGCAAGGCTCATGGCTGGCCGTGTAGCGCCCTCACTTCTCACCCGGCTGTGTATCAAGAAATGGCTGACGAAGAAGCCCTGCAATGACGTAATCGTGCAAATAAATTCACGTGACTATTCCGTTGGCGAAATGACTGCAGACACGCGAGGAGTGCAACTAAGTTCGAGTTGAATTGCAATTCACTTCAGTTCATGATAACGCTACAACGCTATTCGAAGAGGAGTGAAATCCAGTCATACCGTATAACAGGATCACCCCCTTAAATTGCCTCCACATAGCTCTCAACTGCTAGTATATAACCTTCACATAAGTGGGTGTGAAATCTTCTATCATGTCTGTTTTGTCAGATGATGCTCCCTGTGTAAATTGTGGGGATATGGTTAGTGGAGAAAGCCAGGCTCTAGACTGTGACCTCTGTGGAAGGTGGTTTCACCTGACATGCATTGGCATATCACAGCAAGCGTATGAAATATACAGCCAGTTTGAAGGGCAACTCCCCTGGTTTTGCACCAGCTGCCTAGCTAGCTTGAAGTCCCTCCACTCAAGTTTGGATCAACTCACTCTGGAAAATCATGCCCTCAAATTGGAATTGACTCAGCTCAGGTCACTGGACGGCCTTGTAGCCAACCTCTCTCATGAAGTGAGCAGGCTGTCCAGGGATCTAGCATTTATCACTAAGCCTGATTTAGCCTCGGTGTCCATGAATCCAGCCTGTAACCCCCTGACATGCCATCTATCTGAACCAATCACATCCCACCCAAACCGCTTCGAATGCTTGCTTGATAGAAATCCTGATATGCCAGTTGTTCATGGAAAAGGAAACCCCAATCCTAGCCCAACCCCACAAGCTTCAACGTCCAAACCCAGGAAAGCAACAAAAAAGCCACAACCACAAACTGCATCAAATAGAAACCCACCTATGCAAAAGTTCTACATCAGGGCAGTTCCCAGCCACACTAGCATTCAGGAGGTGAAACGTAAGCTTCAGAGCCTCAGTGTCCCACATGATCATCTCTCTGAACCATATTTGACAGCCCCAGATTCCAAAAGGAAGTATTTGGAAATTTTCCTTGGTGTGGACAATGCAAACAAACTCGATAAAGGACTAAAATGTGATGCCACACTGGGATGGTTTGTGAGCATATTCGCACCAAAGAGACCCCATCCTGTCCCACTTATGTCACTGAAGCTCCCCCCTGTACCTTCTGATCACAAAGATAAACGTCCCGTCCCACTTATGTCACTGAAACTCCCGCCACTTCCAACTACCTACACTAGTTGCCAGCAAAAGCAACAATCTCAGCCTCAGGCTACACAGGATTTTTTAGGGAGAGGGAAATCCTTTCTAATAGTACGTTAGTTACAATGGGTAATATGGACAGTAATAGTAACTCAGATTTTGGTCATAACATTGTATCCCCCCACACTTTCAACCCCATTCTTGAACCAGATACCCTCAGCCATCCACCCTCTACTTATCCTCATAATCAACAAAATCTCCCCCTTCCCACCCCCCTCCCTAAGGCCACCCTTCAAAAGACAGATCTCCCTTTTCAACTCTCAGTAGGTTTTTGGAATGTTTGTGGCTGGAGCCTTGATCCGTCACAGCAACTAAAAAGCAATGTAATTACAACATCTAGGCTCGACATTATATGTATAGCTGAAACCTTCCTAACCAATGAAAATGAAATCCATCTAAAAGGATATAAGTGGTTTGGAAATAATAGGAGAAATATTTCTAAGAGGGCCATAAGAGGATCGGGAGGGGTGGGCATACTCATTAAAAATTCTATTCTTAATCACTTCTCAGTGGCTGTAATTGAAGAAAAGGCTGAAGGAATTTTGTGGATAGACCTCATAGGCAAAAAATCACTGCAAGGCCAACACTTAGGTATTTGTGTTTGTTATCTTCCCCCAATTAGCTCAAGTAGAGGTGATATTTCACAAGAATTCTGGGATGACCTAAGGTGCATAGTATTTGAAAACTACCAGCATGGTAATTTTATGATCTGTGGAGACTTTAATGCACGTATTGGATCTCTCTCTGATTGCCCGGATAACTCATCTATCCCCAATAGGAAACCATTAGATCACACTACAAATAGCTTTGGTAGACTCTTAGTAGATTTCCTACACACACTTGATATGTGTACACTGAATGGTAGATTTGATCCTCTGAAAGATGGCTTCACATCAATCTCTACCAAGGGACTTGCGGTTGTTGATTACTGCCTGGTACCTTTGCAACATTTCTCTGCCTTTTCCAAGTTTCATGTAGTTGACATACATGAGTTTGTCCACAGCAAAAATATTGCTGTGGACTCTAAAATTCCGGACCATAGGCTGATTATATGGAAGGTTACTTTTAACAATACTCAGCCAAACAATCACCCCAAAACTTCCAATCAAATAACAACCAAAAGAATCCCGCAGGACTATTTTGAAGATCCCACAGTCCACAAACAATTGAGCCACCTAGCTGCACAGCTTGACGAGGAACAAAGTCACCCGGATGTAGATGGGATATATACCAATTTCTGCAGGCTTATAGATGAGCAATTGATTCATAAACCCCTCAAACCAAATAAAATGTATGGAAAAACAAATAAATGTAAACCATGGTGGAATTCCCACTTAAATGAGTTGTGTAAACGTGTTTCAATTAGTTTAAAAAAATGGGAAGAGGAGAAAAATAATGTGAACCTAAAGTTAAACTACTTGAGTGCTCAAAAACTTTTTAGCAAGTATGTTCGTAAATATAGGAGACAATTCAACAACAAACGGCAGCTAGACCTTCTACAACAGCAGAAATACAATCCAAAACTATTCTGGAAGAAGTTCAGTCAACTTGGGGGTAGTGGGTTTCCTTCAGGTCAGACAGTCCCTGACTCAGTAATCGATGATCAGGGACATGAAACCTCTGATAAAGAAGAGGTTCTTAATACATGGAGGTCTTACTTTAGCAACCTCTTAAATGCTGGAACTACCTTACCTGTTTCATCTCCCCCCAGTGACTCAGATTATGATACCTCATGTTTAAATGACCCTATATCTATAGAAGAAGTGAAAGCTGCAGTAGCAGCAAATATCAACTCCAAAAGCCCAGGTCTGGACCAGATTAAGGCCAACTACATTAAGAATGAAAGCTGTGTCTCCTTTCTCCATAAATTATTTAATTACTGCCTTAGGAATGGAACTGTGCCATCAAACTGGAACAAGTCAGTGATAAAACCAATTCCTAAAACCAGTAGGGAGTCAAAGAACCCAAATGACTTTAGAGGCATATCTCTGCAATCAGTAATTATGAAAACATATTGCCGCATTCTAAATTCCCGCTTCATTAATTGGATTGAGCTCAATTCTATCCTCAGTGAGGAACAAAATGGCTTCCGGCCTGGCAGATGTTGCCTTGACCACATTTTTATGTTATCTTCCATTGTTGAGAACCGTATGATAGGAAATCAGGATACGTTTGCATGCTTTATTGATTTTCGCAAAGCTTTTGACAGCATTAATCGACATTCCTTATGGAAGAAACTTCACTCAAAATATGGCATAAATGGTAACTTTTTGATGGCCCTAAAATCTATGTATGAAAATGTGAGTTGTACTGTGAAAGTTAATGACCTATATTCAGACTGGTTTGATGTAAACACAGGAGTTAAACAAGGCTGCATTCTCTCCCCAACATTGTTTGCCTTGTACATTGATGATTTAGCTAAAGAATTGAATTCAAGTGCTTTTGGTATACAGGTTAATGACAGAAATGTAGCTGCTTTATTGTATGCAGATGATATAGTCGTTTTAGCTCCAAATGCAGAGAATTTACAGACTTTGATTGATTTGATACACAACTGGTGCACTACCTGGGGTATTAAGATTAATAGCTCTAAGTCTAACATAATGCACTTCCGTAAGAGACACTGTAGAAAGCCAAGATCCTCATTTCATTTTAAAGCAGGTAATCAAACAATTGACTACACAAGTGAGTACCGTTATCTGGGATACCATATAAATGAACACTTGGATCTATCACAAACAGTTAGTAAAATTACCATAGCGGCCAATCGGGCCCTAGCATCACTTAATCATAGAACTAAATGTGCAGGGGGATTTCACTATGACGCGTACACTATGCTTTTTAATCAGCTGGTTTTGAGCAGGATACTTGTATACTCATGCATCTGGGGTCATAGAGAATTTCCTAAAGTTAAATCCATTCAAACTGCTGCGATGAGGTTTTTCCTTGGAGTTGGCACCTCATGTCCCAACACAGGCTTGTTTGGTGAGATGGGATGGGTCCCTCTCCAAGCTGAAATAAAGTTCTCTATTATCAAGTTCTGGCATAGGATTTGCTCTCTCCCTACACACAGACTACCCAATATAATTCATAGATGGAGTTCCCAAAAAGGCCTTGGCAACTGGGCAGATAAAACCATAAAATTGTTCCCAGACATTAACCTCTCAAATTTCTCTAAGATGGATAGGAACTCCTTTCAAAAGGAAGCGTGGAATAGAATTTTGCAAGTGGAATATACTAAGTGGCTAGATAATCTCAAATCAATTGCTCCTAATTCTGAAAGTGGTGGAAGATTAGTCCTATACAGGTCTTACAAGCTGGAACCAGCCCCAGAAGAATATGTTACCCGACCAACTTCCTGGCGAAGGAGAAGAACCATTGCTCAGTTAAGATGTGGATGCCTACCCTTAGAGATGGAAATTGGCAGATATAGACATCCTAAGACGCCCCTTGCTCAAAGGATATGCCAGCTGTGCAATGAGGGGATTGAAGACGAAACACACTTCTTAATTTTCTGCCCGCAGCTTACCCAGGAAAGAATTGCACTATTTAAAACCATGGAAGGAGTGCTAGGATCAACATTCTACTCATTACCTCCTGCTGAAAAGACATTAAAAATACTTATGAACTGTGGAAGAGACCTGGAATTGGGAAAGGCTCTACATGTGATGGCCCAGTCTCGGAAGAATATCATCTTCTCTCCGTGACCAATCTGTTTTTATTTTTACTAGTCTCTCCCTCTAATAAGTTACCTTGGGAAAACTTGTCTGTCTCTGTTTAGTCTGGCCTCTAGTACTCTAAATTCTGTGTAGTTTGTCCCCTGGTGTACCCTGAGAAGGGTCCCAGGGGAAGGCTTGTCAGTTTTGTGTACTCTGTCCCCTGGTGTAGTCTGTCCCCTGGTGAACCCGGGGAAGGGTCCCAGGGGAAGGCTTGTCTGTTTCTGTGTAGTCTGTCCCCGGGTGTACCCTGAGAAGGGTCCCAGGGGAAGGCTTGCCTGTTTCTGTGTAGTCTGTCCCCTGGTGTACCCTGAGAAGGGTCCCAGGGGAAGGCTTGTCTGTTTCTGTGTAGTCTGTCCCCTGGTGAACCCTGGGAAGGGTCCCAGGGGAAGGCTTGTCTGTTTCTGTGTAGTCTGTCCCCTGGTGTACCCTGGGAAGGGTCCCAGGGGAAGGCTTGTCTGTTTCTGTGTAGTCTGTCCCCTGGTGAACCCTGGGAAGGGTCCCAGGGGAAGGCTTGTCTGTTTCTGTGTAGTCTGTCCCCTGGTGTACCCTGAGAAGTGTCCCAGGGGAAGGCTTGTCTGTTTCTGTGTAGTCTGTCCCCTGGTGAACCCTGGGAAGGGTCCCAGGGGAAGGCCTGTCTGTTTCTGTGTAGTCTGTCCCCTGGTGTACCCTGGGAAGGGTCCCAGGGGAAGGCCTGTCTGTTTCTGTGTAGTCTGTCCCCTGGTGAACCCTGGGAAGGGTCCCAGGGGAAGGCCTGTCTGTTTCTGTGTAGTCTGTCCCCTGGTGTACCCTGAGAAGGGTCCCAGGGGAAGGCCTGTCTGTTTCTGTGTAGTCTGTCCCCTGGTGAACCCTGGGAAGGGTCCCAGGGGAAGGCTTGCCTGTTTCTGTGTAGTCTGCCCCCTGGTGAACCCTGGGAAGGGTCCCAGGGGAAGGCTTGCCTGTTTCTGTGTAGTCTGCCCCCTGGTGAACCCTGGGAAGGGTCCCAGGGGAAGGCTTGCCTGTTTCTGTGTAGTCTGCCCCCTGGTGAACCCTGGGAAGGGTCCCAGGGGAAGGCTTGTCTGTTTCTGTGTAGTCTGTCCCCTGGTGTACCCTGAGAAGGGTCCCAGGGGAAGGCTTGCCTGTTTCTGTGTAGTCTGCCCCCTGGTGTACCCTGAGAAGGGTCCCAGGGGAAGGCTTGTCTGTTTCTGTGTAGTCTGTCCCCTGGTGTACCCTCGGAAGGGTCCCAGGGGAAGGCTTGCCTGTTTCTGTGTAGTCTGTCCCCTGGTGTACCCTGAGAAGGGTCCCAGGGGAAGGCTTGTCGGTGTAGTCTGTCTTTGGTGTTCAGAGAAGAGTACCCAATGGGGGGCTATTTCAGCCATTAAATACATTCTATTCTTTCATCCATGCTCTCCCTGCCTTGACAGTATAATTAGCTACTCCCTCAACTTTCTTGGGTCCATTTTTTTCTTTTTTATATACATATATACAACTTAGCTGCATTAATATTACTAACCATAAATGTACTATGATAAGTTTCTTTTTTGTACAACACTATCTGTGCTGCCGTCTTATGAGCCTAGCTGGCTTGCTGTCCTAGGGACAAGACGTAAAAATAAAATTCATTCAATTCATTCATTCATATAACGGGAAACTTTCGAGGGAGAAAACTTTCGCGAATTGGCGAAAAATAAGATTTTCGCGAGAAAACTTTCGCGGATTGCTCGCTAGCATCGCTGCCTAAAGACGCCACGCGGAGAAAACTTTCGCGAAAATTTTCTCCTTCGAAAGTTTCCCGCTATACGGTAGTTGTCGCTGGGTAAGAGAGCGCTTTTCCTTCTCGAGACGCGCTCGACACAAACACACACAAAAACTAAACAAAGCGGGAAGGCGCGAGGGTACGTTAAACTTTAACCGCTGACACCGCATTCCACCCAGGTCGCGGGCCACTCGTGGACGCGCTCGCTTTGTTCACCCTAAACAAATAAGTTAGCTCACTTTGTCTCACCTTATCTTCCCGTCTCTCTTTGTGCCAACGGTCCAACGGTAACCGCGGCGTCTTTCTCTTTCGCGCCAACAACGCAACAGTGAGTAGTCATCTTTCCCTCTCTCCTGTGCGCGCCAACACTGCAACGCGCGGTAGCTGTCTCCTTTCCCTCTTTTTCGCACCAACGCTGCAACTGTAGCAGCTAAGCCGTCTCCTTTTCCTTCCCTCTACGTCAACACTGTAACGGTAGCAGAGTCTATAATTTCCCTTTCTCTTTCGCGCCGATGCTTGCAACTGTAGCCGTATCTCAGGTTCCGTCTACTAGTCTTTTTCCCCATTCTCTTTCACGCTGCTTGCAACTGTACATACTTGTCTCCTTTCTCGTCACTTTGTACCCAACGTTACACTCTGACAACTATAGCTATAGCTTGGTTAAGCAGCCTTTTCCACCCAGACGCACAAGTTTTCAAACGTGCACAAGCGCTGGAGAAGTTGTAAAATTTGTGCACATGCGCGCGCGCGCGGTTAGCTCATGTCTGGCTTCTCCCTACCCCCTGCAGTGTTGCAAACGGTATCCCATGATCCAAAACTTTGGAAACAAACACATTATTCACTTGCATGATGTGGAATACAAAAAATTTGCAAAAATGTCATACTTCAGAGTATGTATATATATGGATACAAACCACAAAAAAGCTGTTAGTCACACATTACAACACGCCAATCACAAATCACACCCCACACACCAGATTCAGTTCGCTCGGGATTTGGCAGCAATGAGTCCTCCTCATTCCCATTGTTGAGGTGGAAGAGGGTGGCATCAGAGACAGCGTGGTAAAATATTTTGGTTCACTAGACGGTTGGTGGGTTTACTCGGCAGAAGAGACAGTTAGGTGGGTCCACTGGGCACTGGAGACAGTCAGGCAGCCTCTGCCATAAGTTGTTGAACAACTTGGTCCAGGGTGTTTGGTTCCTCTTTTGCTTCGGAGCCGCCGGCTAGTTTATCTTGCGCTGCTTTCTCCAAGGTGTCCAGGTCTCTGCTTGTCTTGGAGACAGTCTGCTCGGCTAGACTTTCTTGTGCTGCTCTTTGTAGATTGTCCAGCTCAAGTGTAATGAGATCAATAGTCCCAGATGTTTCGTTAGCACTGGCTGCACCAATGGTTGCCTTGGCAATCAATGGTGCAGCCAGTGCTAACCTTGGCAACCGGGCAACCAGTGCAACCTTGGCAACCAGTGCAACCTTGGCAACCAGAGCTAACCTTGGCAACCTGGCAGCCAGAGCTAACCTTGCCAACCGGGCAACCTTGGCAACCTTGGCAACCAGTGCAACCTTGGCAGCCAGAGCTAACCTTGGCAACCTGGCAGCCAGAGCTAACCTTGCCAACCGGGCAACCTTGGCAACCGGGGTTTGCCACTCTATTTCTTTATCACTAGACAGTTCAACTTTCTCCTCATCAATGTCATCTTTGTCACCATCACCACCAGGGGTTTCCTCTTCCACTTTCTCATTAGGGATTTCCCCTTCTAGTTCACTCTGATTAGCAGTTTTTCCCTCCAACAAATTCTCATTAGGGACTTTCCCCAGTAATTCATCAGCACTAGGGGTTTCCCCTTCTACACCTTCAGGGCTGACGCAGGTTGCAAAATGGCAGGAGAGGGTTATTTCTCTCGAGATGCCTCAAGCAGCGAGGGGTTGTTTTGGGTACAGATACGGTCAAACTTTCGACTGTTCAGATCTTCTTGCAACCACAGTCTGACCGTCTCCACCACCACATGTGGAGATACTGTGTGTGTGTGTGGGGAGGTGTGGGCATGTGTGTGAGTGGGGAGGGGAAAAGGGGGCCAGGTCAATGAACGAGAGGTAAACAGACCACTAGTCTTGCAGTCTGTATAGAGCTGCAGTAAACATTTAAAGAGGAAAGAGAACTTACAGGAGGCAGCTAGATTTCTATGACTGTACTAATACCTTAGTCAGTGAAATCATAGATAATAGAGCACTGAAACGGGATTGGAAACGGACAAAAAATTTACGGGCAAACTCGGGCAAAACGCCGATGACGTCACGTTGAATCATCGTTCCGGTGTTTCGGTTAGAAGGCGGTGCCCACTAACAGGTCTACGATCGTTTATCTCCCGCGCGGGTCATCGCACTAGAGGTTCTTGTGCATTTACTGATATACCACGGTATCTACAACATTCTGGTAGAAAATTGTACTATGCACAGTTGTAAATTGATTTTTATGCAATGTAGAAATGCTAAAATAATAGTTTCGTAGTTTTTTCTGGAAAATAAACAGGGCTACCCAATGATGCAAGCTGTCATAAAGTGTAACCATTAGCAAAGAATGTAACTGAGTGGCTTATTTCTTTGTGATACAGTACACGGTTTGATGGGAGGTCTTGAAGAGTGTAAATAATGTGAAAACTCTTGTAGTTTTCTAGAGAGATCTGTACCCTGGTTTAGGTAAAGTCTGCTGGTACAGTATTAGCAGTACATAGGTCAATGTAATGCTGACAAAACAATGGAGCTGCAGTAATTGTGTGCAGTTTTCTCCAGCTTTCTGAACAGGTGCCTCCAGCTCATGCAGAGGACGTATCAATCTGTCTTAGTCGTCTTCAGGCCTGCTGATAATTTTCAGGACTCGTGAATATCCCTCCATCGCAATAGCAGTCTGCCAGAAACCACTCGACCTTCGGGGGAAAGAAGAAACGCACATAACCGCCGCTCTCGCACAGTCGTCTACTGCCAATGCAGTGTGCGTCAGATCACGTGACCGAAACGATGATTCTACGTAAAATTATTGCCGTTTCCAATCCCTGTTCGTAGCTCTATTATCTATGGTGAAATTACAATAGTAATGCGACAGTGTGTGCATAGAAACCACAGTGTATATAGAAACCATAGTGTATTTGGTCGTATTGCCACAATGAAGGTTCTCCATTGCTGAACTTCCACTAGAGATGGAAATATGCTACGCTAAAAGTTGATTTTTACACTGTACTGTCACAAAGAAAGACCAGGATTGCAATAAAATGGTCATCCCTCCGTTAAATTTCTCAAAAATAATCACTCTCCACTCACCGGAAACAGCTGCAAAGCCGTCCAACCAAAAGACAATGGTTTTGTCTTTCTCCTGCGCGGCAGTGTCCAGGGCTCCTCGACAACAGCTCAACAGAGACTCCTGCAAGTCACCAAACACACAGTGGAAAATGCCTAGTGAGGAGAAGGGGGCGAGAGGAAGAGGGAAAAAGAGGAAGAGTGAGGGAGAAAAGCGGAGAAGAATACTTGTCATCAGCTTGAACTTTGTCCTCACACATCATCCTCATCACACACACATTAATGTTGGGAAATTCAATATTGGTATTTGATATGACAGTAACATCACGGTAACATCACGGTATACCAGTATAGGGATGATTGCCTGAAAGAAGCCTTGTTGCGTGGTCCTTGTCCTTGCTGCTAGGCTTGCTGTTTGCCTTCTTCTTTACCTCGGGAATGATGAACCTTCAGGTGTGACAGCAGGTTCGATGTATTAACACCTTTCACTGATACTGATTTTTTTGCACAACTGACAGATCACAGCATACTGGACCTTCGGTCTTCCTTGTCTGCCTCAAATCAAAAATATACCCAAACCACCGATTTCGCACCCCTTGATTTTGAAACGAGGCCATCGCTATCGCTACCAGTTTCACTTCTCAATTCAGCACCAGCAGGACTAGCGATCACAGCCATCTTTATCACCGAATTCACATGGAGTGAACTTCTACACATGTGCATTATAAACTTTGTGATTTAGCGCACACACGCTGTAAACCGGTACACCAGTACAGCATCAGAATAGCAATCAGCTATACCGGTTTAAGTCAAGGTTCTCGTAAAGTTCAGGGTTACCGCTAGAAATCTACTTCCAAATGGTGCATGATAGAATAGGGAGGTACGAAACGCCCTCTGTACACATTGTTATTGAAATGTTAAGTGGGAAGCCAGGTTAGTAACTGCTGTGGACAGAAGTGGCCCAAATAGTGCTCTTGCTTAAATTTATATACCACATCCAAATGGTGCTGCAATTAACCAAATGGTGCAAAACCATCCACTAAAGGCCTAGCGAGAACCCTGCCGCAAATCACTAAAAATTCTGGTATATCACCCAACATTAACACACACACACACAACATACGTGTGGTTGGGAGGTTATGTGTGACAACGTTTTCTCCCAGTCGACACTGTTTGGAGAGACAGAGCTCGTCCAGTAGCTCTCTCCCACATACCTGCCTTCAGTAACTGGTACAGTACTAAGTTGAAGGTGGGGAAGGGGGGGGGGAAGAAAGAAAGAAGAGTCAGTTCGAGGATATGAGAGTGAGTGAGTGAGTGAGTGTATGAGGATGCATGTGGAGGGAGGGAGTAGTGGACATTAGTCAGAGTGAGTGAGTGAGTGTATGAGGATGCATGTGGAGGGAGGGAGCAGTGAGCATTAGTCAGAGTGAGTGAGTGAGTGTATGAGGATGCATGTGGAGGGAGGGGAGTAGTGGACATTAGTCAGAGTGAGTGAGGGAGTGTACGAGGATGCATGTGGAGGGAGGGAGCAGTGGTCATTAGTGAGAGTGAGTGAGTGAGTGTATGAGGATGCATGTGGAGGGAGAGAGTAGCGGACATTAGTGAGAGTGAGTGAGTGAGTGTATGAGGATGCATGTGGAGGGAGGGGAGTAGTGGACATTAGTCAGAGTGAGTGAGGGAGTGTACGAGGATGCATGTGGAGGGAGGGAGCAGTGGTCATTAGTGAGAGTGAGTGAGTGAGTGTATGAGGATGTATGTGGAGGGAGGGAGCAGTGGACATTAGTCAGAGTGAGTGAGCGAGTGTATGAGGATGCATGTGGAGGGAGGGAGTAGTGGTCATTAGTGAGAGTGAGTGTATGAGGATGCATGTGGTGGGAGGGAGTAGTGGACATTAGTGAGAGTGAGTGAGTGAGTGTATGAGGATGCATGTGGAGGGAGGGAGCAGTGGACATTAGTGAGAGTGAGTGAGTGAGTGAGTGTATGAGGGAGATGTCTTCAGTTTCAGTCCAGTCAGTCTCTCTTTCTTTCCTCTTTACTTCCCCCCCTTTCCCATCTCCCTTCCCTCCTCACCCTCTCCCCCACTTACTGTTCTCCTTCCCAGCAGCATCTGGTTTGATGGAGACAAGAGGGATGACGAGGGCATTACTCAACAGCTGGCTCGCACTCCCAGTGTACAGAGATACAATGTTATTGAACCGCCTTGTGTGGGGAGAGGGAGAGGAGGGTGAAGGTAGGGGGGCAGGGGGAGGTAGTGAGGGAGAGAGAGAGGGGGGCAGGGGGAGGGAGTGAGGGAGAGAGAGAGAGGGGGGCAGGGGGAGGGAGTGAGGGAGAGAGAGAGGAGGGTAAAAGTAGAGGGGGAGGGTGAGAGGAGAGGGGGGCAGGGTGAGGGGAGGGGAATGAGGGAGAGAGAGAGAGGGAAGCAAAAACAGAGGGAGGGAAAAGGTGGAAAGGGAAGGAAGATTGGGGGGGGGGGGTGGGGGAGGAGAGGGAAGGGGAGGGAGGAGAGGGAGAGGGGGAGGGAGAGGAAATGGAGGAAAAAGCAGATTGAGTTCAGGATGTTGCAAGATTTAAAGTGTAAAGTATTGGATGAAGAGAAAAACACAGGAGAAGGAAGAGTAGTTGAACAAAGGTTCTGAGGAACAGGAAGAGCAAGGGAGGGCGAGGGGAGCCAGAGGAGAGAGGGAGGGCGAGGGGAGCAAGAGGAGAGAGGGAGGGCGAGGGGAGCAAGAGGAGAGAGGGAGGGCGAGGGGAGCAAGAGGAGAGAGGGAGGGCGAGGGGAGCAAGAGGAGAGAGGGAGGGTGAGGGGAGCAAGAGGAGAGAGCGAGGGGAGCCAGAGGAGAGAGCGAGGGCGAGGGGAGCAAGAGGAGAGAGGGGGGGTGAGGGGAGCAAGAGGAGAGAGGGAGGGCGAGGGGAGCAAGAGGAGAGAGGGAGGGCGAGGGGAGAGCGAGGGGAGCCAGAGGAGAGAGGGAGGGTGAGGGGAGCAAGAGGAGAGAGGGAGGGCGAGGGGAGCAAGAGGAGAGAGGGAGGGCAAGGGGAGCAAGAGGAGAGAGGGAGGGTGAGGGGAGCAAGAGGAGAGAGGGAGGGTGAGGGGAGCAAGAGGAGAGAGGGAGGGCGAGGGGAGCAAGAGGAGAGAGCGAGGGCGAGGGGAGCAAGAGGAGAGAGCGAGGGCGAGGGGAGCAAGAGGAGAGAGCGAGGGCGAGGGGAGCAAGAGGAGAGAGCGAGGGCGAGGGGAGCAAGAGGAGAGAGCGAGGGCGAGGGGAGCAAGAGGAGAGAGGGAGGGCGAGGGGAGCAAGAGGAGAGAGGGACGGCGAGGGGAGCAAGAGGAGAGAGCGAGGGGAGCCAGAGGAGAGAGGGAGGGCGAGGGGAGCAAGAGGAGAGAGGGAGGGACATAAAGTTGTTTGATTCACCAAAGAGCAAAAGCAGAGGGAGAGACAGATGGTTGGTAAAGAATTCACAGTACCATGGTGTTGTTATGGTTACCTGTTAAAGGGAAAGAGGTGTGGCCCAGGATTCCCAGACGGAATGGTGTCAACCCAGGGAGGTAGCATACGTGCTGGTGTGAGGCTGTGTGGGGTGGGGAGGGTGATGGTGTTGGACAGGTGCCGGCTCTCAGTTTGTGTGAGATCTCGGAGTCGAGTCTGCTTCGCATGCATCTCAAACTGTATGTGTGAGGGTGTGAGGGTGTGAGGGTGTGAGGGTGTGAGGATGTGAGGATGTGAAGATCACATGACAGCTATTACCATAGTCTCATGAAAGAGCACCCATGCCCTACTTTTGGCCCGATTTCCTGTATAGGGTCAAAGTTTACTCGAATGAGCACCCAACCTGGAGCGAGCTTTGTGTGGAGTTTGAGAAGGGCACAGCCTCAAGCACATATCTGAGGTAAGACCATCTTTGCATAGACGGATGTAGCTAATGTGGTACGCACACTATGCTCACAGTGACATGGTGCCGTTCAGAGTGTTGTGTGCCATCAGGACTCGACTTCGAAGGCGCTGGTTGTTCCGTTGTATATTATTGTTTGTCCAATTATTTGCTTCAAGGACATTGAGTTGCTGTAAATGTGACATGGGCGCACTTTCATGGTTAACTGCAAAACACTCAAAAGAGCGTCCACCCAGACTTGTAAGGTGCTCCGCCCATGGGTGCTCTTTTGCGAGGCTACGGCAATGCCTTCAGTGAGGGGATGAGGGTGTGAGGGTATGAGGGTGTGAGGGTGTGAAGGTATGAGGATGTGAGGATGGAGATGGGACAACAGGCACAAGTGGCACTGTTGTCCCGTTGTATACGTAATAGTTATACCATGGCTTCGAGGGCTGTACAGGTTTTATTGCCCGAGACTGAGGGCGGAACGAGGAAGCCATGGTATAACTGTTTTTTATAGCCTACTGCGTGGGTGTTTCAAAGTACCGCTACAGCATGTTAAATGTGGTAACATACGGAACATAATAATGTTCCAGGTCTTCTCAGGACTGCTGAAGAGTATGATATTTTGTCAGACCTGCCAGAGTCAGTAGTGTTTCATTGGTATCTTCCTGGTTCATCTACTCCTGTCAGACCTGCCGGAGTCAGTAGTGTTTCATTGGTATCTTCCTGGTTCGTCTACTCCTGTCAGACCTGCCGGAGTCGGTGGTGTTTCATTGGTATCTTCCTGGTTCATCTACTCCTGTCAGACCTGCCGGAGTCAGTAGTGTTTCATTGGTATCTTCCTGGTTCGTCTACTCCTGTCAGACCTGCCAGAGTCAGTAGTGTTTCATTGGTATCTTCCTGGTTCATCTACTCCTGTCAGACCTGCCGGAGTCAGTAGTGTTTCATTGGTATCTTCCTGGTTCGTCTACTCCTGTCAGACCTGCCAGAGTCAGTGGTGTTTCATTGGTATCTTCCTGGTTCGTCTACTCCTGTCAGACCTGCCGGAGTCGGTGGTGTTTCATTGGTATCTTCCTGGTTCGTCTACTCCTGTCAGACCTGCCGGAGTCAGTGGTGTTTCATTGGTATCTTCCTGGTTCGTCTAATCCAATTTTGTCTACCGCTGTTTCGTCTACTGCACAAATACTGGAAATTCCAAGTTTGTTGTCATACTCATAAATGGCAAATGTGCACTTGGACTGGTTTGTCTACCAATATACTGATATGTTAAGACAGACAGGCTGATGACTGACCATCCAGGCCCTCCCCACGCTCACCTCACAGGCGTGGTTGATGAATCTAGCCTCGTTGCCTGACATGGTTGCGTCCACCACTTCATCTGAGTTGATGTGGAACATGTAACATCCAATACCCTGGAGAAATGGACAGACAGAATTCTCAACTGACATGTATCCACCCACACATACACACACCCACACACACACCCACACACACACACACACACACACACACACACACACACACACACACACACACACACACACACACACACAAACACACACACACACACACACACACACACACACATACACACACACACACACACACCTTGCTCTCAAAGTTTTCCCCGCTTGTCAGTTAGCACAGATCGGATGACAGTGCCAGCATATTCAATCACCATCTCTCCAGGCTCAATCTCCCTAATGCAGTACAGCCCTAGACCATGAATGCCCGACTGGAACACACCCACATGTTGCTTGTACGTCTTTTGAAGGTTACGGTAGCGCATAGCCATCAGCAGATCCAATGCTGACTGCATCCTGGGTGGAACAACACATTGGGCACTCAACTCACAGATTGTACACAAGTACATCACTGCTGAGAACAACTCGAACATTATTCTGTTCTGTAGTTCCCACCCGCTCAAAAAAGGGTACGGACATTCGAATGGAAATGAACAAATTTTACTGTTGTAAGGGAAGTGCTACGTAATTGGTCGTTACCACTTGTGGGGAATAAGCCCAAGGAATTTGACCTCGTTCAAAAAGTATTTTATGATGGGTTTTCAGGTAGTTTTATGCACATGCGACTTGTTTGGTAAAATTTTCCAAGCCCGTCTTGCTTGTGAGTCAGCCAACAGGCATGACAACAATGAAGCATTGACTACACTGGCACACAAGTGACGAAAATTGGATGGAGGAGGAACGTGACTAATTTTGACTGTTAAAACAACAGTTTAATTGCACTCTGACAGCCGAACCGCCAGCGACCGGAAGTCCCCATATTGCACGTACAAGGATAATTTAGTATGCATTACGCATTACGTCATTAACGTGGCCCGCAACAAAACTGACATTTTTTTGCGATATGTTCACGCTCATTTTTCTCAGCAGCCGTTCAATATTTTTGCATGGGACATTTTTTGAGAGAAAGTTCATGGACTTGGGAATGGGCCTGTTCAAGTTGCATTTTCGTATCTGGTACAGAAATGACATTACATCCCAAAACACGTGACCATTTCCAGACGGGCTTGTCAAACGGTATGTACAAACGATGTCCGAACAGCAGTTCTCATTGATTCTGAGGTCTGCTGAGCTAGAATCAAGCAGAACGAAGGTGAATGCAGCCGAAATCAAAAATTGTAAGTTGTTCCCATGTGTAGTCTGGAAGATATAGTTGTCTGAATTCTGATTAGTTTTAACAATTGTAAACGACACTGTACATCACCTGTCAAGTTCTACACCAATACTTTTGCCACTGATGTCAGTATTATTGTCTCTGTGAACTTCTGGGTCTCACTGCTCAACAGCACAGTCATAACTACTAACACTTTTAGTCAAAATCTTAGTCTTTTTCAAGGTACGGAATCCATGTTGAGTCTCATCAACTTCAACGTGTTCATCATGTCTGGACCATTTTTGCAGGCAAGATTGCAACATCTAGGGGATTTGTATCCTTTGTGAGCTGAAAGGTGCCTGTATTGCAAGCTGACTCCTTGGTGTTGCTACTCGAGTCAATTTGAAGACGAGTGTTGGGGTCTACCTGTTTCCGTCCACCGCCATCCAAAGGTGGGTAAATTATATCTCAACACTTACATGCAGCCCTTTTTAGACAACAGAAAGCTAGGGGAGAGAGGAGAGGGAAGAGGAGGGACTGGGAACAAGGCCACACAATTCATGCTTCATTGCTTGGCTCAAAAGAATTTTCTCAACTGTGACATAGCAGAACTGCACCTGGTTATTGGTTTTGTTATGTAAAAGTACTGTATTGGAATATTGCCCTGTGACATAACAGAACTGTGTCTGGATACTGCCCTGTGACGTAACAGAACTGTGTCTGGATACTGCCCTGTGACGTAACAGAACTGTATCCGGCTTTTGGTCTGTGACATCAGTGAACTTATCTGGATACTGGCCTATGACGTGACAGGACGGTATCTGGAGGGTTGCTGGTGGTGTTGACCTGGTGGTTAAACTGCTAGAATGTGAAAGTTTCCAGGTTCCAGCCCTGTCTCATAAGCCAAACTCACTTGCGCAAAAAAGGGAAGGGTCTGGTTAGTCTCGTCCCCAGACCCCACCCTCTCATGAGGAGAAACGGTCTGGTGAACCAAGTCGAATTTCTTGGGCTAGCGCACGCTTTTGCGACAATGTAACCTAGCAACGATCAAAACATTTTGCGGCCAACCCGCTCAAAAAAGGTACGGATACTCGAATGGAGATGAACAAATTTTACTGTTGTGAGGGAACTAATTACCGATCTCGCAATCTCATTGGTCATTACCACTTTTGGGTAATAAGCCCAAGAAATTCGACTTCGTTCACCAGACCGTTTCTCGCCGGAAGGCACGTGTGGGCGGGGCACAAGACTAGGGTCTGGTGAACTGTGAATATAAGCCACGTCCCACTGGAATGCAATTAGCTAGATGTAACCAGACTTCAAGTAATGCACTCTTGAAATAAAGTGCGCCCACCTCCGAGAAGTATAGTTGAAGTTAGTTTATAGGTCCTGTAGTAGCAGAAAAGATGTCCTAGCTCTCTGTCGCCATTTTCAAGACCATTATTGCTACTCAAATGGTGATGTAATGTGTCATGTGACAAGATACTGTAACGTGATTGGACCACACCGTATGGTGCGGTGGGACATGGCTACTATACACAGTTCACCAGACCCTTCCTTTTTTTTGCGGAAGTGGATCTGGCTTGTGAGACTAGTTTCAGTCCCACTTGCAGCAGAGATTTATTTCTTTTTCGGGTGCACTCAGAAGTGAGTAGAGGGCTTTCCTTTGCATCCTTGGGAACTGCTTAGTGTGTGGGAGGAAAAAATTATCTAGATATTGCTCTGTGTGGACGTCACTGAACTGTAGACTATCTGGATATTGCCCTGTGACATCTGTCTTGATCTACATCCTAGGCATATAAGTATTTATATTTCTTATAAGTAGTGACTTAAATGTAATGTTTGCTTTGCAGAACACAAAAAGAAGACAATAATTTTTTCCTCACCAGCCCACAGACTAAGTTGTAAAAATGAGATTGGAAGTCAAAAGTCCATAGCGGCGACTTGGAAGCTCAACCCCCTATATTTTCAGTAGTAGTTGAAACAATCTTGATCTGCATCCTAATTTATTTGTTTTCATGCTTTATGTACTTTCCTATGCAGGCATGAAGTAGCTATCGTGAATCTCATGACCTGGTCAACCCCCTTCAAGTCACTGACTGGCCTGTGATTCACATATTTTGTTGTGTCTTGCATTTTATCAAGTTTATAATGAACCAGGAAGTGTAAAATAACTTTGTCAGCATAGGATAGGTACCAGATACTCCAGTGTAAGCCTTGGATCACCTAGATGTGGAACCTAGCACACCTATGCAATCATGCATACCAGGTTGTAATAAAACAGCCAGTATTGTGCAGCGATTAAAGTGGAACAAGACCAAATTTTGCATGCAGTAAGAAGAACTATTAAACTAAATGTATACCGAAGTGGAGGCTGTTTGGGTGATGAGAACTGCTATTCGGACGGTAAACGTATAGGCGGTTTATAGCGGTCTGATTTGGATGATGGTACTGGAACAGCACTGCAGCAGCTTCGGGCACGGTCAACTGGCCCCTTTTTGGTACCATTTTGTTCAAAAGGAGTGGAAGAACACGGTCTGCAAGTTTTAAAATAACAGCTATAGTACTTTTAAAGATATCGTCTTGCAAAGACAAGGCACAAAAATTGCTCGAGACCGGAAACGTGATTTTACAAGACGGTAACACATCCGGTTCATAATTAAAATTGTACGCTGGCGGTTCGGCTGTCTGACTGGCTGTTAAAAATCCATCTTAACTGTTGACTATAGTTGTAGTTGTGACCACAGAGCATCTGGGAATGACTCCCCCTCAGTAAGGCAAGGGAGAAAAATAGGAAAAATAGAGGGGGGTGGGGAGGGGGGGGGGGGGAGGATTTGCATGCTATAGCACATACAAACATGTGCCACATTTCTTCCTTAAGGGAAGGGACCCTATACATTAGGGACACATATATACATTAGGGACACAGGGAACTACACCCACATTCTCTTGTAGTCTTGTGCTCAGACATTTGTCTGAAAGGGGTCTGGGCAAGAGACTACATTCTCTTGTATTTTACTTCATCACTTTCCTACAAATTATGACTGGCAGTATTTCATGACAATCTCACATCCAGTGGGAGATAACTCACATGTGATCACTGGTTGCAGGATTCATCCCGTCCTCTATTTCGAGCTTCGTTTTCCTTCTGTGGTACCATAGATACTATAAACGTCCGTTTATAGTATCTCATGTATCTATGGTGGTACAAACAGATGAGGGGCGTGGTCAGGAGCTAGCTAGTCTGGTTCCCAAACAGGATGAGTCTGGAGTCTGACCACACGGACCTCCCACGCAGTCTAAAACTGGAGGACGGCTACACCTACATTTGCATTGTGAGGTTCATCGCTAGCTGCTATCCATTTTCCTCCGCAGAGGAGATTAGTGCTCAAATTCTGGAGACAAAGTTATAACGACTAAGAACGAGGTACGCGCGTCCTTGTTAGCCTCCTCTTTCAATTCTTAATTTGGCTGTTTTCTTTCTCTCCCTCCAGATGCCGATCAGTGCTAGGCACAGGAAACAAAAGACCAACGCCACGAAGGCATACCGAAAGCAACGGCAGCACATCTACCACCACTGTCAACTGGGTCATGTGACCCCCAACTATGCTCTAATAGTTGGTGTGTGTCTTCTCATGCTACCCATGTTAGAGCTAGCAACTGAACATGTGCAGCTAACAACCATGTACTACAGGAACCCCATCAACCATGTTCATTCACGTCACATGACCTTCGGCCACAAGCCCCTTGTGCTACCCTCCCTCAACAATGTCCTTCCAGCCATTGCTTTTGAGAACAGAATAGCATGGTCGAATATTGGTTATCAGTCAACTCACTCCAGGGTCTGTCATGTTACCCTCAGCCCAGTTTCTACTGCTCCCACTGGTCTGGGGAGGAGGGTGGTGGGGGTTGTGGTGCTTTTACTGCTACTGATGAGTGGAGACATAGAGACCAACCCAGGGCCTGTTGGTAAGCGCACTTCCTTAATGTATAAGAAACTGAAATATAGCTACCATTTGATGAAATCTGTAGATGGTTTATATGGTCACTTCCGAGGGCAAGAGTCTGGGTCTGTGTTTAACTGTGTACAAAATACAGGCTAGTGAGTGCTACATTGAGTCCTTACAATTAGTGCCGAAAGATAAAAGAAGCTGCTTCTCTAAAGGTGAAAGGTCCGCTGTACAGCTGGCATGCCTCTTTGTCTTATGTTTGCCCTCCGGAAGTAGGACACTTAAATTGATGTTTGGAAACCGTCATAGCTAGTGACATTATTATGATGCTTTTCAGTGGATTCGATTATTGAAATCTGATAATTGGAACTTCAGTGCTATACTGTAGTTGTATATTGGAGTTAGTAATGACTACACTTGGAGGTTAATTTAACCCAAAATGCGTTACCTCAGTTGCAGGATCTATACCACCTCCCACTTGTAGTGTTTGTGTACTCAAAGTTCCAATATGGCATGAATACTTGCATAAAAGCACATAAATACTGCCCAAAGGTTAGCAAATAGAGCATGAATAATTTTCAGAGTCAATCCAATACTACATGAATATAGTGAGAGTTCCACCCCCTTTTGGCACAAACATGCAATCACAAAATGAATTTCATTTGCAACCCAATTCATTGTTTACTAGAAACCTCCACTGGACAAGGGGTGTAACCCTAAACCCTTGCGAAAGGAGGTGAGCCACTGCCTGGACCTAGATCAATCCAGACTGCAACTGAGATGACCTTTATCAATCTCCAGTTTTTACAGTGATATATATATAGTCAGAGATGAGGAACACTTTGTTAGATGGTTATTGGCTTTGCACTGACAATGTATTTTGTACTGTCATGTGCCACACACTCTGTAGGCCAAGGAGACCTGAAGTCTCTGCACTCTGAGCTGCATCCCATCTCTGACAAGTGGTTCTCTCTTGGAGTACAGTTACAAGTTCCTATCGAAACTCTCAAGTGCATCGAAACAGAACACTACCAAATGAGCAGGCGTCTACTGGAAATGTTGACTGTCTGGCTGAAGTGTACCAACCCTCCTCCCACCTGGTATATTATCACTGAAGCTCTAAAGAGTCCTCCTGTGGGGGAGAGGCTCCTGGCCCAACAGCTGAGAGACAAGTACTGCGCACAAACTGAAGGAGGGGTTGCCCATGGCTACCCCACCCAACGACCATCATCCCCTATTGCTCTCCCCACCTCTAACATCACTTCTCCTCCAGTATCTGAGCAGACTGTACCCATCCAGCAACCAGGAGTAGTGCACTTACCAGAGAGTAAGTGAAACTGTGGGGAAGGATGCAACACACATCTTGAATAACTACGTATAACCGTTCTATGTCATCTCTCCAGGTCCTTCCCCTTGCTCCTCTCCTATCACTGGTGACTCAACCCCTCCCAAGTCATCTCCCAGTTCACGACCTCTGACTGTGACCACACCCCCTCATCCCTCACCAGGTATTTCATTTAGTAAGTGAAACTGTGAGGAAGGATTAGCCTTGTTCCCAGGCCTCTCCCATTTTTGTTCTTCGGTTTGCGTTCAGTATAATACACGGAAGCGGAAGAACAGTGAAAAACGGCCTGGGGACACTTATCACATGAATGATGTTAGGTGGACATGAGGTGTGAGGTGGGGGTGGTACCTGACTACAAGTACGTACACAAACCTGAGAGCAAGTTTCTTATTGGTGAAGCAGAGTGAACGTCTGCCGTCTTGCCTAGCAACTGAGCACTCAATGATGAAGTGGCTAATTAGAGTACTTCAGAATAGGTCCCCAGGCCTTCCCTTTTTTTCGCTGCTCTTCCGCTTCGCTGCAAACCAAAGAACAAAAAACGGGGGAGGCCTGGGAACGTGGCTAAGGAAGGATGGATCACACATGCATCTTGAATAACTACATATAATCCTTGTATGTCATCTCAACAGGTTCCGAATATTGTAAACACAAATAAATCTATGAGCACATCTGAGATAGAACTTTTATACTTTATCCATAGGTCCCACAAGGCCTCAAACTGTGGAACACCAAGTTGAAGGTTTTGAGAGGAAATTTGGCAGTCTCATACACTTAGCCTACCAAGAAGTGAATAGACAAATGGAACCACCTGAGTTTCTTTCTCGTATCACCTATCTACCTGTATCAGCCCGTACCCTGCATCGAAGCTTCATCAAAACGAATTTAACCAACATTCCACCACCAGTAACATATGAGAAGATCTGGGCCATTCTGAACCTCTACTGGGACTTTCTGAACTATGGACTCTTGGAACATGTTGTCAATAAATGCGGAAGTGAAGACTTGAAACAACAGATGCAGGACTATGTTGACGAACTGTCCACATTCAAACAAACAACTCGGCTTTGTGACTTTGTTGAGAGCTGGCCATGTAGAGATGATGGACCACCAGAAGACAGTCTCAAGAAGGTTGTTGTCAAAATGAGACACGAATGGTCCCAGTGTACACTACGAGATGTGGAGTCATTTATGAAAGATCTGGTTCACAAGTTTTTCCTACCAGAATTTGACATTCTCCTCCAAAAAGCAGAGAGGGGGTGTGTCTGTGTCACATGGCTCACCTCTCCCTCCATTACCTCACTGCTGCAGCAGAACCTGGCGAACATTGAGACAGAGTTCTTCAAGAAACATGGCATCGACGCAGTCACCATTGATGGTCAGGATGTCTACCTCACCCCTGTCAAAAAGTACAGTGGCTACCTGAGGGATCTGTATAACTCTGAGCAGCGTCCAGTGGGCATTGGCCCTTCCACCCCAGCTGAGAAACTCCTCCCCTTCAAACTAGCCAGGATTGAGAAAGAGAAAGTCAGCATAGATGAGTTCACAAGACGATACCTACGAGGAGATATGGACGATGTTGGCTCCCTTGGGACTGAGTTTTACAAGAAGTCTCCAATGAAATTTGAAGAAGTTGGCAAACTCTCACGTCATCACCAACAGAATCTTGTTCTGATAGAAGGTGCCCCGGGTGTGGGCAAGACAACCTTCAGCTGGGAGTTCTGCAGAAAGTGGGGCAGAGGTGAGATACTGCAGGACCATTCCCTGCTCCTCCTCCTCCCACTGCGTGACAACAACCTGAAAGAGGCCAAGACCCTCTCAGACCTCTTCTACCACCCAAACTCAGAGCTCCAGCAGGCAGTGGTCCAGGAGGTCACCAGCAACCAGGGCCAGGGAGTGGCCATCTGGCTGGAGGCATGGGATGAACTAGATCATGAACCACGAGAGAAGGCCTCTGTGTTCCTCGACCTCATCCATGGTAGAATCCTACCCCTTGCAACTGTGTTTGTAACGAGCAGACCCTGGGCCAGTGAGTACATTAGAGAGAACTGTGGACATCGAATCACCCAGCATGTGGAGGTCCTGACATCTGCAAAAGACCAGATTGAACATTACATCAGCAAAGCTGAAGCTGAAGCACAGCCTAGTTCATTTGCTGCCAAATTCACTGACTACCTCTCATCTAATCCTGTAATCAGGTCAGCCATGTACACACCCGTCACAGCAAAGATAGCAGCAGCAGTGTTCACTTGGAGCCAACACACCGAGTCACCCCCTCCCACCACTATGACAGAACTCTTTACTGCTTTTACCCTCAAGACCCTAGTAGACCATCTCTCAATACACCCAGTGCATCACAAACAGCAGTTGAAGGTCACCACCTTCAGTGATCTCCCCACAGATGTATACAAACAATTCTTGGGGCTGTGCAGAATGGCCTATGAGGGTATACTGAACAGGCAACAGCTGGTTTTCTCTGCGGCCCACCTTCCCACTGGGTTTGCCCCCCTTGGCCTGATGCAGGAGGTCCCTCAACTGTACACTGAGGGCAGAGCCTTCTCCTACCACTTCATCCACTTGACCCTTCAGGAATACTTGGCCGCCGTCCACATCTCACAACTCCCTGCACATGAGCAGACAAGACTGTTTCAAGAACATGTTAACAGTGGCCACTTTAAAATGACCATGAGATTCTTGGCTGGTCGTACAAAGTTAGCAAACATACCTCCTGACATTACGATGGATACCAAACTTAACTATTTTCACTTTTGGTTTGAAGCAAAAGACATTTCAATGACTACCAGAACTCTGGGTTCAGATGAGATGGTTGTCTACACACACTACTCCTGGACTCCCCTGGACTACTATGTGACAGGCCATGCCATCTCTCATTCCAACTGCCCCTGGAGACTGTACTTTATTGGTTCTTCCATTGATGATGAGAAGTTTGAACTGTTTTGCCAGGGATGTGCTGCCCCTGGGGGAACTGGATGCAGAGGCCACATCTCAGATGCTGACTTCATGAACAATGGCCTCACCTCCAAAAGCATACAGTCATTTGTAGACATCCCCCCACACATCCTACAGAACATGAGAAGGCTACACCTGAATCACAATGAACTGGATGGGAGTGCATGTGACCTGCTGGCCAAGGCAGTACCATCAATGTCCAGCTTAGAGGTGCTTTGGCTCAGTAACAACTCAATAGGAAGTGGTGGTACTGTGGAGGTGATCAAGGCACTCTGTGGCAGTGGAGTGAAACAACTGTTGCTGTGGAACACTGGGATTGGGGAGCCAGACTGTGAGGCTCTGTGTGAACTACTGAAATCAAGTCACTCACTTCAACGCCTTTTCATCAACTCGAACAACTTGTCCTCGGAGAGTGTAGCCAGCATCATCACTGGACTCAGTCACAACAGTTCTCTGACATTCCTGCAAATTTCAAACTCTCACTTTAGCATGGCAAATGTGGACAGTTTAGCATCAGTACTCAAAGACCACTCCAAGTGCACACTGACAGAGTTGCACTTGGAAGGATGCCACATCAGCAGTGAAGGTGCTAGTGAACTGGCGGCTGCACTCTGCAAGAACTCAACTCTGAAACGTCTGTACCTGGACTATAACCCCATTGGTGTGGAGGGAGCCTCCTCAATGTCAGACATGTTACAACACAACACATCACTGGAGGTCCTCTCGCTGTGTGATGACTCAGTCGGGGAAGAGGGGGTTCGCCAGCTCATTAACAGCCTCAAACACAACCAGACATTGAGGGAACTGTGGCTGCCAGAGAAGTACACGTCAGTAACCAGTGACCACAGAATACATTGGCTATGATAGTGTAACCAAAGTACTATTATGTGTCTCTCACTGTGCAGTATTTTTAGCTAGTGTAAAGTACCATAATGTGTGCAGTATTTTTAGCTAGTGTAAAGTACCATAATGTGTGCAGTATTTTTAGGTAGTGTAAAGTACCATAATGTGTGCAGTATTTTGTACAGTATGTCTCTCATGATCACTGTGCAGTACTTGAGTGTGTTTTGTGCTCAAGTTATTTGTTGTGTAACATCTCCTCACACATCCTGTATTGATTGTGGATAATTATAATTCTAATAATTATTTTCCTGTAGTTTATATTTATAGTCACACTGTTTCCATGAATCCCAATATTTCTAATTAGCGCCCATCTACCGACTGATATATAAGAATGTTGCTCATATCTCTAGATCTCTTCTACAGTGATGTTGCCTAGGTAACAGGTCATATAGCATTTAACATGAATCCCAATATTTCTAATTAGCGCCCAATCCGGTATCAGTTCCATTATTTCCTATTAGTGCCCACTCTGTTGTCATGAAGTCAAAATTAGTAAATCTCAAAATGTCTCCAACTAACCGACAACAATATTAATGAACCACCACTTCATTACACCAACTGCCGGAGGGAGACAGAAATCAGAACAAATTCAAAACTATCAAGAACAGATGCAAACACGTGTACAGTATAGTAGTGGGAATGTCCCTACATCCACTTGTACCATCAACAGCAATACAAAACTACATTGCAGTGGAAATGTTCCAGCACACAGTTAACTTGGTGCCACCCCATCTGACCAGCAGACAAACTGTGAGGAAATGGTGTGTGTGTATACGTGTGTCAGTATGATTGGAGGGTATCCTGGGTATGAGGGAATGCTACATGCTGAGGGTTGTCATGACTACGGACAAGGTATCGAGCCAAAGGTATGTGACCACACCTCCTCCCTTACAGACTCTGAAATGTCTGACAATACAAGAACACAGACTGTGAGGCACCACCCAACCATTCCATAACCAGTCAGTAGCTTACCCTGGTGCAGCCCTGTGTACAGCCTCCACTGCCTTGCAAATGTGCTTCATGTTTCACTCGGACATATGGCCCACGGTTGGTGAGTCACCAACGAGTCTTGGGTAGAGGGGATATGGATGCTTCTGGGGCTCACCAATGTACTTCTTGTGAGTGTGATCAATGCTGAGAGGAGAGAGAAATAGAGAAAAGGATTATACGAAAAAAATAGAAAGTAGCTGAGAACACCTCGAGAAAGTGAGATGCTTTATACTGAAAAAGGAGGTGTACACAGAAGGCAAGAGATTTAGAAGTGGAAAAAAGAAGGAAGGACGGACGAAAGGCAGGAAGAAAGGGAAGCACAAAAGATGTATTAAATTGAGAGGAAGGAGAGGGTAGAAAGGAGGTGGAGAGAGGAGAGACAACAAACCAAGGGAGGGACAAATAAAACGAAGCAGACAAAGGTCAAACAGAAGAGAAATGCGGCTAGAGGGGAGGGATTATAGTGAGGAAATGGTTCACTTAACCAGTATATGTATATGCATGTATGTATGCATTAGCCTTGTACCCAGGCCTGGGAACGAGTGCATGTGTGTGTGAATGCAACTATGCACACACACACATTGTGTGCGTGAGCGTGTGCTGCGTGTGTGTGTGTGCGTTCGTGTGTGCGTGTGTGCATGTGTGCATGCGTGTGTGTGTGTGCGGGCGCACATGTGAGTGCGATTGCCTGAGTTCCCAGTGCACTTGCAGGTCACATGACATCACATGACAGTCATGTGGCCATCCTACCTTGAGTGGTTTGGTCTGTTTGGTCATGCAGTGCAGTGTGTTGATGGTGAGTGGGTACCGACAATTCAGGTCCCACCTACCAATGTACATCTTGAGGGTGTGGTCAATCCTGAGAAGGAGGGAGGTCGCGGGATGGGAGGGGTGGGAGGAATGGGGGAGGGAGGAAGGAATCCCTTATGCAAAAAGTCACAAGAATCTTATAAGATTCTTGTAAGATTGAGTAAAATCTTATAAGAACTTCCCAGGGCTTAAGTACAGTTTCTTATAAGGGATTTGGGACGTTCTTATAAGAAAGTTTAAGAATCTTGTGATATTCTTATAAGAATCTTGTGCAACCGTCCGAAATCCCTTGTAAGAAAATTTATGATTCTTATAGGATTCTTGTACAGAAATCTTACGACAAATTGTCTTGTAAGAAATTTTTAAAAAGCAGAACAAAATAAAAACCCCTGTCTTCTTTGTATTGGCATGTAAAGAGCACAAGCTGAACAACTGCAGGATTAGTACAAGGCATGCAACATATGCCACTCTGCTGTGGTTAGCCATAGCCAATATAAACTATCTGCCAGATTTGAAGCGATACTATCTAGCCCAGTTTACCTCATGAGATAAGCTATACCTATAGTCATAGATACAGGGTATACACTTATAGAGAACTAATGCTAGACTTGAAGCTTTTGAGTTGTGAAGGCACTACAGATATCTATACATACCTAACTATAAGTTAGGACTATATATGAACAGCTAGAGAAGCTTGGACTCACCCTTAATTCTCTGTCTGCCGATAGGAAGCTACACCTCAGGCATAATTTTCACTAGATTTAGCTTGGCTAACTACCAACAAAGCTAAACAAGACTAATTCAATAGCCATAAATCACAGAGCTACTTGAGCTACACTCCTTCAAGCAAACTTCACTGAAATTTGAAATAAGTGAGCAGCAGCTGTAAAATAAAATACAGCTGCTTAGACTGGAGCCAATAATTGTTTTACAGTAACAGCCTGTAGCTGCTGGCATCTTAGCTGGCATGGTGTAGTTGTGAGATACATAGCACAGAGCTAGTAGTAACAATTATATAACGTATCTATGTGTGTATGCAGTTGCAGTTGCGACAAAAGGCTGTAAGCTGCACCTCAGATGCCCATATATAGGCAATATATAAAATCTAGCTGATAATTTGCGCATCCTTTAGCATTCTCCTGGCAATAGGCTACACCCCTAGAAACACCTTGTTTGAATATATGATATTCATAGTGCCATTGAGCTTAACCACATGGTTACAGAGCCTAGCTAGTTACTACCCCAGCTATATAGCTCTGTATGTGCTAGCTATTAAAGGAACTGCATGCCAAAGGCAATACCTTTTCATTTCTTGGTTTGCCTTGGTTTGTTGCCATTGGCATTGTGTCTTTAGAAGATATTATACACAGGAGTCAAGTATGGTTATTATATAGTAGTCACTATATGTACCTCTGGTAACATTATATAAGTATACATGTTATCTTGCAAGAAATGTTGCTTCTTATAAGATTGTAAAATTTTTTTGATCTTATAAGAAATAGGACTGAATCTTATAAGAAACTGTGTTTCATATAAGATTCTTACAAGAACTTAAAATTACTTCACAAGAATTTTTCATCTTATAAGAAATGAGCGAATCTTATAAGAAACCATGTTTCTTACAAGATTCTTGTAAGATCTTACAACTATTTCCATAAGGGATGGGAGGGAAGTTGGGGAGAGAGGGAAGTTAGGGAGAGAAGGGAGAAATGGAGTGGACAATGGATAATGGGAAAAAGAGAAAGCAAGATAATAAGAATTTGAATTAATACTGAGAAAGAAGATGGGAGTGAGGAGGAAAGGAGAGGGGAAGAGAAGGGAGGGAGAAGGAACAGAGTGGGAGGAGAGAAAGAGCAGGGGAAAAGATGAAATAATAAAGAGGGAGAACAGACAAAGGGAGGTTGGAAGGAAGAGAGGGGAGGGCCCGGATACAGTTTACTCATGCAGTATACTGATTACATGTATAACATACATATCAATACCAATCATACAATAGGTCTTCACTGCAATAGTGCTTGCTGGTTAGTTACGTAATGTCCAGTATACAAGACAAGTACACAAACAAGTAGACCACTAATGGAGTTATAAGGCGCTGTATCACATGACTGTCACATGACCCACCTGTACGTCAAACACTGCCTCTCTGACCAGTGGGAGTCATCCCTGCATATGGCCGTACGCCATGATATATCTACACCAATCATAGGAGACACAAAGCTCTGTATCACATGACTATCCTAGGGACAAGGCTAATTCCTGATATTTTTTGGGCAGGATCTGAGGATGAGGCAGGACAGAGGGTGTGCGAGAGTGTGAGGAAGAGAAAAGGAGAGAGGAAGGATGATGGTGGCAAGGGAGAGTGGTGGGTATACATTGCAACTGGCAGAGACAGAGGGTGGAACATAGCAGCTGTCACATGATTTACTGGCACACTTGGAACGTTGTAGTCCCCAGACCAAAATTGTCATGGGTTGGTGACCAGTGAAATCTCGGCCCTGGGAACCAAGTCAGTGGAGCACAGTGGGACCTAAAACATGGCTCGGTTGTGTGCACACATCGCAAGTTCTCAAGATAGGGATCATGTGAGCATAGACAAACTCTATGAGTACGCTTGCACTCTCTTTCAGGGAGCAAAGAGTATGTTCCTGAATAGCTTGTAACATGTTGAGAATTTTTCAGGTGAAAACTTTCACTGGCCAGATTTGCCTCGTTTTGACTATAGTATGTTGTGTGTACCATGTGGGAAGTCGTATGATACGTATGTTCCATCCTCCTCTAGTAGTGGGGGAAGAGAATTACTACCTTCTGTACAAAGATGTCATAGATTACCTTGGGTTCACGCCCTCTCTCCTGTTGCCTAGCAACAGCCTCCTCTACTTCCTTCTGATACCCCTGTTGAACTTTGTGATGCAGGAGTCATATGGTGAGTGAGATTACTTTGGTCTCATCTGAGGAAGCCGGATAGAGCTGCAGTATGCTGTGGTGATGGGGGAGGGTGGAGGAGGGGAAAGAGAGTGAGGAGAAGAAGGGGTCAGGAGGGAAGGGGGGAGAAGGAAGGGGGGTTAAAAATGAAATTATTTAAGTTTGTACAAATGATGAAAAATTCTACAGGATGTCAGTAATTGTAGGTTCCTTTTAGCAGTACAAATTGATTAGAGTATGCAAAATTTCTTGTAATCACTTTGTGCAAATCCTCTATTTGTTATATTCGGAAACACAGGCTAAATCTGAAGCCAATTGACACCTTAGTACAGGTACATATCTACTCTTAGGTGTACAACAGCTTCTATCTACGTATGCATACTGTTGATTTCAACTCCCTTTGACCACAAGATTTGTTTGTTCTTCATAGTTCAATTGGTGTAAAGTGAAGTTAATTGAATCAACTACAAGACTCTATCTGGAAGTCAATGAAATGCACACTGTGCACCACTTCAGTGTTCAAAGAGTACACCAAGTTAGCCACACATTTCTGAGGCATCACAAGTTTTGCACAACTTAGCTATCTTTTACATCATCTACATCAGTTACACTAATACCTTCAGTTGACACCAATAAGTGACTTTATGGCAAGTTGTACATTGACTTTAATCTTGTGAGGCTTTGTAAAACTAGACTATGCAGGGAACATGGATGGAACTCCAGTGAATTTCAACATTGTGCCTGCATGGGCATATGATTGACACCAACAGCCACAAAATAGCATTTGTTCACATTTTCTGGATGTCAGAAATGCCATCACACTATGCTTGTGTTTCTGCTGTACGAATATTAGACTAATAATTTCATTTTTACGTGTATGTGAACTGTCATATTGAGGTGTACTAATTATTAGAGAAATTCTACGGTATGCCAGCTTCTCTAGCTAGTGAAGTCTCATTCCCAAAGTCTCCCCAAAATGGAAAAGAGCGTCTGATAAATGGGCTGGAGTGGAAGTGTACACTGCAGAATGTTAGGATTTTTAATAATTGCTGAACCTTCCTGCACCAGTAGAGCTTCGGCAGAACCAGACACTTGCAGAAGCATTCTACTCTTTACACTTCAGAACTTTCCACAGTGAAGTAAAATCTGACCATGCAGTTTGCATTTCCAATAAACACATGTAAGAATGCTAATCAAAACCAATCAGAAGTGTGTCTGCATACCAGGTGCAGTGTACACTTCCTCCCCAGTCACTGGTACACTGGTAAGTCGATTTACCAGACTGTCCTATTTGATTTTTAGTCTGGTTCTGAGACTATCACACAACAGTCACATGATGGTCACATGATCTCACCTCCACCTGTCTGTCCACTGTACTTGTCAGTGTAGCCCCTAGTAGAACACACTCCTGCACTCCTCAACCTTATGACCTACAGGGCAAAGGGTATATCTATCATATATCACTCACAAGCAAGATCAAACCAACTCCAGCTTTCTGTATCGTGGAAGCCTTCCTGATGCACGATGCTTCCCTCGGTCTACTGTGCAAGACGAGCTAAGACCATTATTGCAATTGACATGGCCTACAGGACAACAGATACCAAAGCTGATATATGTACCACACAATACCTCCCTGCGAGAGTCTGGCTACGCGAGACTAGCTGCTGGCTGCCGGAGCCGTCATGACTATCACACTCACCATAATTTGGCAGATACAGAAGAATAAAGTCTATATAACTCTCTCATGTTTTCATGAGTCGATCACATCATAATTTGAACAGCCACTGTAGTTCATTCAATAGCTTCACAGTGCCAGAGCTCTACCATCACACTGCATGCTCCACTATAGTCCTAGTCTCGCAAGCCAGACCTTTCAGCGCCGATCGCTCCAGTATGCGGCACCCTTCCCCTCAGCGTGCTGGATACTGAATGCTCCATGCAGTCGTCATCAGGGTGAAAGTGACGACTGGAGCATTCAGTTGAAATGTTGGCAAGTTATTTTCCGAGCTCAAGTTGGTAACAGATAACCTTCTCTTCATTTATGCAGAAACCAACTGAGAAGCCACTGGTTGTAAACTCCACATTCATGCATGGTAATTGGTTACACCCATGGGTGTTACCTGTGGACGACACATAGAGACAAATGGTGCCTTCCAACGGTAACAGTTTGCAGGTTTTAGGTTGCGGGATCTCAAACCTTCCCATATCATCAATGAGACAATGTGCTGAAGATTGTTTACAGGCCAACGTATATAGTTTACAGGCTGTTCTTTAAATCTCCCTGTGGACAACGACATGCATGTAGAGACAAATGGTGCCTTCCAACGGAGACAGTTTACAGGCAGGATCTCAAACCTCCCATCATCAATGAGACAATGTGCTGAAGATTGTTTACAGGCCAACGAATATATGTAAATCAGAAAAAGAAAAGTGATGCCAAGTGATAAAAATAAAAGATGGAAAACTCAAAACAAGAGCTGTCAGTTCAAAGTCTTGCGACATCGCCGGGAGCCACAGTTGCACGGAATCTTTGCCTCTTCAATGGGGAACTTGTAGTCATACGTAAGCTCCTCTCCCGGTACAATCCTGCGGGGGAGAGGGGAGGAGGAACACTCAATATAGGTGGTTCCAGGAGGGGACAAGCTCATGTGCACAAAATATCTTAAATTTCACTCAGGCCAGGATTAGCTTGATGGTATCCATGTGCCAAATCCTAGCTTCGTTCCCAGGCCCCGCCCAGCTTTCCGTCGCTTATTAGTACAGTAAAGCGGGAGAGGGCCTGGTATATTTTCTCACGTGAGTGACGTCAGGATAGAAAGGATGGTAGAAAGGGTTTAATTGTGCGTGGACGCACTGGGCCCAGAACAGCGAAAAGAGCCAAGGTACCAGGTAACTTACAACACGTATATAGCTAGCAGGAGGCGACTGTCTTACACACTAAGCGTTGAGTGTGTAGTCGGTTTAAAATACGCGAAACGCAGCCTGTTAGTTCTGCAAAATTTCGCCATTTTCCGATTACGTCATGCTCACGTGAGAAAAGATACCAGGCTCTCCACGGCTTTTCCGTACTGCAAGCGACGGAAAGCTGGGCGGGGCCTGGGAACGAGGCTACCTAATCCCATTCAAAACAGATAATACAGTGTAATTAGCTCAGAAGTGCCCTAAAGGTCAAGTGAGGTGGATTACAGCAGAGATAACAGAGATGGAATGGATTTTGCCAAAATTTACGGACAAACTGCAGCAAAACGCTGCTGTCACATCCACGCTACAGCACACCTCGTCAGGCAATGCTTACTAACAGACTTATCTCCTGTGTAGGTCCAAGCTGTATGTATACATATCAATTATTCCACAGTATCAGCATGCTCAGGTGCTATGCATGGCTATGAATTAGCACTCAACGAAGAGAGGTTGGAGAGGGAGTGCTTACTTTCTGAGGGCAAATATCATAATCTTCTTCTGTCCGTCAACAGTGATGACCTTTGAGTAGCAGTTTGGCTGCAGAGAGAAACATAACACAATGTAAGCCTTGTACCCAGGCCTCCCCCTTTTTTTGTTCTTTGGTTCTTCTGTGTATTATACTGAACGCAAACCAAAGAGCAAAAAATGGGAGCGGCCTGGGAACGAGGCCACCCAGACGGCTCGTTGAGGCTAAAAACAATGTGACTGCGCAGGCCTCCACTCACACATCCACAACAAGATTAAAAATGCACAACATAAATTAGTTGCTTTCTGGTATACATACATGTGTAAGTGCTAAGATACAAAGATTTAGCATGCATCAGTGATTAGAACCCCTTAGGCCACCATTCAATACATCGACTGACATACTAAGACAGACAGGCTGATTGACTGACCATCCAGGCCTCCCCCTCACACGCTCACCTCACAGGCGTGGTTGATGAATCTAGCCTCATTGCCTGACATGGTCGCATCCACCACTTCATCCGAGTCGATGCGGAACATGTAACATCCAATACCCTAGTGAAATGGACAGAATTCTCAATGAACATGTATCCACACACACACACTCACCCACCCACACCCAACCACCCACACACATACTCCTTGCTCTCATAAAGTTTTTCCCGCTTGTCAGTTAGCACAGATCGGATGACGGTGCCAGCATATTCAATCACCATCTCTCCAGGCTCAATCTCCCTAATGCAGTACAGCCCTAGACCATGGATGCCTGACTGGAACACACCCACATGTTGCTTGTACGTCTTTTGAAGGTTACGGTAGCGCATAGCCATCGGCAGATCCAATGCTGACTGCATCCTGGGTGGAACAACACATTGGGCACTCAACTCACAGATTGTACACAAGTCCATCACTGCTGAGAACAACTCGAACATTATTCTGTTCCATACGGCAATAGTGTTACCATGTTTAAAGTTCTGTATGAACTTTGCAGAAGTTCTACAGTGTTTTGAACGTGGTAACATGATTGAAATATGCAATTGTTTGATTTCACAACTCACTTGGTGACTCCAGCATTCTCGGCTACTGCCATTGCAGCCTCTAGTGCCGCAGTGTCTACCTCAGGTTTGAGAGGGCGGAAGGAGGACGTCAGGAAACTAAACATGTCCCGTGGAGAGCGAACACTGGAGATGAAAATCACAAATATAAAAAGTATTTTACCTCCAAGATTGTTCAGCCCAAAGGCCAATCTTCAACTTAAGGAGAGGCACTTGACTTGGGAAGCAACAAGCAATGTGAGAGAGAAGCTGTGAGAGAGAAGCTATGAGAGAGAAGCTACGAGAGAGAAGCTACGAGAGAGAAGATACGAGAGGGAAGCTGTGAGAGAGAAGCTATGAGAGAGAAGCTACGAGAGAGAAGCTTGGGACTTACCCACAAAATGGCTCAGTCCTAGCACTGCCACTGGGGTTGAATGCTGCTCTCTGAAGGGGAGAAAGGAGCAGGTAGAGGGGAGGAGGATGGAATGAAGCAGAGGAGGGAAGGATGAGAGGAAGAGAGGGGAGGTGGGAAGGAGGGGGAATGAAGCAGAGGAGGGAAGGATGAGAGGAAGAGAGGGGAGGTGGGAAGGAGGGGGAATGAAGCAGAGGAGGGAAGGATGAGAGGGCCAGGAAGGGTAGGAAAATGGAGTAAAACACAGTGAGAAGGGCAGGCCATGAATGAGCTTACGGTTGCCTGCCAGCTGGAGAGCTTCTTAGGATGGTGGTAGGTAAAGTGATATCCACTGCACTTCTCAGAGTTGGGCAGCTGCTCCAACAGTTGGACCACTAGAGGATGACCGAGGCCAAACTGACGGTAGACGTCTGTACCTGCACAGAGGGAAGGAGACCAGGTAGTTGGTGCCGGACCCAAGCACACTACACACTCACCAGTGTAGGGGACGAAGGGCAGGTCTAGTTTGGCTCTCTGCAGCTGAAGCTCAGCAATCACTGAACACCACAACTCTGCAGATGAGAAGACCATACATACAATACCAGTGCAGGCTGCAGGGAAGGGGCCTAGTCAGCATGGTGGGCTTTAATTGGAAGGAGAGAGCCAAAGACTTCACATGTAGCTTTGCTCTCCTCTACTACTACATACATGTACATCTTGGTTCTAAGACTCCCACCCATCTCCGGCCCCCTCGGCTTTTTTCAGTTGCAAAATGTATAAAAACAGACCGAAAGTTGGGAGGTGCCTGGGAACGAGATTAGTCAGTTTGTTGAAAATATACTGATATACATACAATATAGCAATTCGTATGATGACAAATAGTATTTCCACTCAACCAATCAAAATGCTGCAATATTATCATAGTAGTCGGTTGTCTGCAAAATATGACAAAGACACACATTGACCTCTGACCTTCGAGGTTGTTGCAGGACAACTGCTCCCCCTGGGAGGTGGAGAGTGTGAAGGTGAGGCTGTGAGGGTTGGAGGGGAGACCTGCATGGAACCGCCTCACACAACACGATCGCTGTACAGCATCTGAGCTGTCCTGGGAAGGAAGAGGGGAGGAGAGGAGGAGAGCGGAGGAAGGAGAGGAGGGTGGTGGTCGACGCTTGGGAATACGAAAGTTTCTGATTGCTTCTGCGTTTGGGAAGTGAGATAGCTTGTGATCGTCAGTGGTGGGAGGGGAGGCGGGGATGCCGTACAGGACCAGCTGAGAGTGTTGTACTACTGGTACAAATCTTAGACTAGTGATTCCGTCCAGTGCCAGGGCAGGTTTCACGGCTGGTGGTGGCGGGCTGGAGAGTCTCCTGCATAAACAACAGACAGAATATGCCAAGACTGAAATTTGAAGTTTTGTCAAACACTGCAACAATCTCTAAGGTAGACACTCATTCTAGTTAACCCTTAACCTGAATCACAGCTTGCAAAATGTTGTCATATATGTCGTATAGCGGGAAAATTGGGCTAACCCTTAACCTGAATCTTAACCTACATGTACATCACAGCTTGCAAAATGTTATGTAACCCTCCATTATTGCATACTGCAAGCGATCAAAACCTGGGAACGAGGCTAGAACATCTTGTGTTACAGGGGTATGTACCTTTCTCTGTATCATATAATGCAGACCCATGCTCATATTTGTGTCTCGTACAGACTCTCCTCACACTGCACTGCACCCGTGTCTAAATGTGCTTGTGAAAATTACTAAGTTTAGTCAATTAAAGTTCCTAGTGTGTCCAGTTTGTTTCAGAACCCTGGTTTACCTCTCACAGTGGCGGAGGGTGTCCCAGGTGGTGGTCAGCTCCCCGACTGTCACACAGGGACAGCCGAGGTCTGGAGCTTCCACTGTGGTACCCTCCATTGAGGGGGCGTGGCTGGTCCACCAGTCCTCCTCCTCAGGAGCACTAAGTATGAGAGTGTAGGTACACGGGACAGAGGGACAACGCACACTCCAGAAGTCACAGCGACACCTGCAGAGATCGCACACAACCAAATCATGAACCTTGAACTAAAATAATATTCCCCACTCTTTTTGAACTTTCTCTCCCTCTAAAATCCAAATCTGCCATAATATTTCTCAGTCTGTTGAACTTTCTATGATGGGGCAAATAAGCCAGGGCATACTCTTTCTCCCCACCTTACAGATGGAGAGAAAAAGTGAACTACATCCTTCTCCCCTTCAGTACAGTGAAAATTTCAAGTGTACCCCCTACACTCTTTTTCCCCATCATAGAGGGAGAAAAAGTTCTAAGAGCGTAAGTTCCTTCCCAACTAAACCCCATGTAATCATACACTGTGTGGCCAAAGAGCCGGGGAGGGGGCTGGAAACGAGGAGGAGACTTCACACAGTATAACTACACTCTCTTCTCTCCTCCCCACACACGAGGGCTACAGCAGTACCTGTACTGGTCTGGCAGCAGCAAGTTCGGCATCTCTGAGAGTTCCGTGAGAGAGCCCAGACCTTGCACACACAGTGACCCTGGAACAAACACATGAGGAGATGAACAAGGTCGCTAAGCTCACAGTGACCCTGGAACAAACACACGAGGAGACGAGATCTTACCAATCTGAATGCTGGTCTTGGCCGGTTGAAGGGAGCGTGGGATCTTGCGACTGGTTCTGTCTGGATGAACCTCCACTATCACACATCGTAACACAGCAATATCAGCATCAGCCAAGACAGCCTGGTGAAGTGAGGGGGAGAGGGGGAGTGGAGGAAGGGAGGAGGGGGGAAAGAGAGGAAGGGAGGAAGGGGGAGGGGGAGAGGAGGAAGGGAGGGAGAGGGAGAAGGGAGGGAGTGGAGGGGGAGAGTGAAATGTTGCCAGGTTGTGGGTAGCTGCAACTTAATTGTTACTGGGTAAAACGATGATGTACATGGATCCGGAGAAGTGACGTTGTGAGTGGCTACAACTCAATTGCTATCAACAATCTCTCAGGAAGGGATGTAACAAGGAAGGGAAGGAATATAGTGACCATCAAATGCTGTACCTTGCCCTCTGTGAGGCTGGTGTGTTGCTCGCAGTAAACCTCCTTGTTTTCGAGGAAGAGACACTTGGCCTTGCGGGCACACTGAAAGTGGTAGTTGGCTGTGCACCAGCATGCACAACACCCCACGGTCGCACCCACTTCACGACACACATCACAACACTGGAGGGGAAGAGAACAGCTTGGATTTAAAAAAGCATGTGTACACTACGATCAAAAATAACAGGAGGAAGCTAGGGCGTAAATGTGTCTACTAAGTGCATATGAGCTTCATCCTCAACTGAAAATTCAGCACTGGATATCGCCATGGACGTCACACTATGCCAGATGTTGCAAGAGTTGGCAACCTGAACTTGTATGGTATGGTACAACAAGCCTTGCTAAACTTTGCTGCACTTGGCAACAACAATTCTTGAAGCTATTAATTTGTAGGCAGGAAAAAATCTCAATACAGTGTTTCGAATAATGATGGGGGTTGATGTCTACAGGGAGACTCCTACAGATATAGATATATTGAGCTCAAAATTACTGTAGTTAGCAGCCTACCAGTCGCACACCCCTGCTGATGGCCGCATGCACACAGCACAGGATCCCAGAGCACTCCTCGTACACCTCTGCCGACCACACGGCACAGTTGACATGCACCTACTCGTCCACTGCACAGGGCAAGAGCCGCCCAGCCTCCTACAGGACCAGCAACAAGACATCATGAAATGGTGAAACTAGAAGGGGCCAATAGTGGCCTTTAGGACAAGACGTGGTGCTCACCATTGGCTCTGCGTCTCCCTCCACTGAACACAGTACACACCGTCTACCATCCTCTGTGTGGTGCTGCTCTGGCTCACATCTGCCCAGTGAGTCCTGGGGCATGTCTTCCTGTACCTGTACACCTGAGGCATAGCAGTGGTCGTGCACGAGCGGTGGGGGCCTGGAGAGGGAGGGAGGGAGGGAGGGAGGAGAGGGAGGGAGGAGAGGGGGGAAGGGAAGGTGGGAGGAAGAGAGGAGGGAGGAAGGGAGGGAGAGGGAGGGAGAGGGAGGGAGAGGGAGGGAGGGAGGGAGGGGGGGAGGGAGAGGAGGAGAGGCGAAGTACATGTCCTTGGATAAACAAGAGAATGCCAGTTCAATCGTCTTACCAATTGAGCTCCAGTGCCTTCAACTTCTTCTCGTCCTCTCTCCTGACTCCTCCCTCCTCACCCTTGTAATCTTCACTCTGTTTTTCCTTCTCTCCCTCCTCTTTGTTAGTGTCTCCCTCAAACCCATCCAGATGGAACCATGGGAAGTACTCCGCCATTAGCTGGAGACAGAGGGAGGGAGGGGGAGAGGGAGAGGGAGGGAGAGAGGGAGAGAGAGAAGGAGGGGGAGGGAGTGAGAGGAGAGGGAGAGAGGGAGACGTTCACTCTCTTCTACTACTTCAAACCAAACAGTAAAACATGAGAACGTGGAGGTACATGTATATGAGGTGTCCTGTCCTGTGTTGGTACCTTGACAAAGTTGGTTCTCATGGTGACAGTGGAGCGGTACACCAACGACCCTGGTTTGTGGTCCTTCAGACAGGCTTGCAGTGCCACGCCCACCTCCCTTGCAAACTGCGGCACAGTGGAGAACTGCTGACCGGCCAGCTGCACTCTGTGGCCAGGAACATTTAGCGCCGACACCATCTGTAGAGTGATACGTACATGTAACTATAGTGATATGCACATGATAAACTACAGCTGACATGCAATAGTGGATGTCAAATCCACGATACCAATTAACATTTTTAGCTTCATATATAGCATCACGTGGGCACTCCATTTTGCTCTTCTCTAGCATTTTCTGCAGTCCCCAATCAACCGCCCTACAATTTTAATAAATCACATTTGACCATCAAGCTGAGCCTCTTCCAACAGTCATGGCAACTATGGTGACCAATAGTGGATGTCCAATCTAATTGAAATGTCTCATAGCGTCACGTGGGCACTCCATTTTGCTCTTCTCTAGCACTGGCATCTTGTGCAAGAGACAGCAGTCCTTAATCAACTGCACTAAAATGGTGACAATCACATTTGACCATCAGGCGGAGCCTCTTCCAACAGTCATGGCAAGCACAATTCTGAGATGTATAGTGTACATTACTCAATGATTGCACACAGGGCAAAGAGCCAGTTTGTCTACAAAGGGTCTGACTGGACTTTGTGTTTTGGAGAGCTCAGTGAACGAATGTTGAAACCATTGTCCAACAGCACGCACAGGTATAAACATGTATAGACGACGATGCATTCACCATGCACATACCATGTATTGAACATAAACAGTACGTGCTTGTACCATGTATAAGTAGTTCCATATATGACCTGTTTGCATACTTTTTGGCATGCCATCTCTACATCTTTTTACATTTTTAATGTTTGAGTAGTAATAAATACCTGCATGTAACATGCATGTACAGTAACATGCATGTAGCATACCTGAAAAACATCCCAAAACCACTCACAAAACATGTTCGTGCATGTATCATGTATCACGCATGTAGTTAACCTGAAACTTTCATGTTACATGCATGTATGTAACATGAATGGTTTCAGTGTCTGAAACATCTAGCAGGATGCATGTAACGAATGCATGCCATTTTGTTAAGGGGAAACATCACAGAACATGCACACAGTAATATGGAATACTTACCTCAGTGAATGATGTGTGCATATACTCATTGACAGCCATTCTCCACCCTGCCTCCCCTCCCTCTGCTCCACGACACAGCCGACAGTGAAACACCACCGACTCCGGCAGGTCTGACAGAATTTCATACTCTTCGTCTACACAAAGGTTGACAGGAGATCAATGAGAGTCACTCCAGTATAGTGTCTTTAAACAGGAGTGTTGCACCAGCAATATGCCAGCCTTTAGCTAGCCTCGTTCCCAGCCTCTTTCTCAGAGGAAATGAGCCTGGGAACGAGGCTAGCCTTCAGCAACGTACAAGGAACAAGAAACAAGCTACTGAAGGAAAATAACAAAATTTCATTAATAGCCATTCACTCGTGCTATTAATCCCAAATTGCACTCGAAACCATGCTATCAATTATACAAAGAACTGAAGTGCAAGAGGTGTTGAGATCTGGCAAGTACGAAAGATGTGTTTTCCTAACAAAAAAGCGCAAGGTCTGGCAAGTACGAAATCCCTCCCTCCCAAATGAAGTCCTCGATAGAAGGTTACGAAATGAAGCCAACCTTAGAGTCATAGTCACTGTCAGAGTAGCACTCTCCGCACACAGGACAGTAGTTTCCTGGGAGGAGAACAAGAGAGACCTTGTTACCCTCACCACGTGGGAACAAGACTAGCCAGCGTACCTCTCTCTTTCAGCTGGTGGCAGTCTACACAGTAGGTGAAATCATCCCTCCACTGCGTGCCTGCAATCTGTTACCATCGACAGATGAAACAGGCCAAAGGGGACGGAGAAGAAAAGGGAAGAAGGAGTCAATCAACACAGATGAAACCTTGCAGCCCCGGCCTGGTGTACCTTGCAGGGTGAGGAAGATTTGCAACTGAGACATGCGGTGCAGTCCACACATTTCCATCTTCCACAGACAGTGGTAGATTGATGGTCACTCAGACAGCCCGGGTGGAACCAACGCCCACACACCACACAACACACCGTGACACTGGAGAGAGAGGGAGAAGGAAGAACAGCATGTGAGGACAGATTTAGACTCTTTTGAAATGAGGGCATAAAAAAACATCCGAGCTAGAAAGAATAGCTCCGAAGGGTTGCCGAACAACAAGCGTGAAATATCCGCAGTGACAAAATTTAGCTAACGTGAGTCAAATCGCCAACGGAACGGAAGTCAATAGACGTCCATACAATTTTATTTGCACCGGAAGTTAAGCTTCCTGTTTAAAAACGGCTGGTACAACAATTCTCATTATATATTCATCGACGTATATTTCTTTCTGTACTTCTGTACTGAGAAGTCCAAGTAATGTAAGCAAATTAATAATAACATGAACAAAATAATTATGCATGATTTTAAAGACTATACAAATAACAAAGAAAGTATGATTGTACTCAGGAGGCTTCAGGAGCAGCAGCTGATACAAAGATGGTGAATACTGGTGGAAGAAGTCGCCGGAGGCTCTCATTCCCACCTGTACAGGAGCAACCAGAGGATGAGCTAAGTAACTGTGCACTTTGTTCAGGCTGTTACACATCACTATATGAGCCTCAGACATGGAGGAATGAACAAGCATAGCAGATAGCAAAATCCTTCCATATTTGGCCTGATAAACGTATTTTTCGCTTATGCAAACGCAACTTGGTATGTTTTTTGACACAATATTTCCTCCATAACATAACTAGACACCTCAGACAGGACAATATCTTTCTTGTCGCTGGTGGATTTCAAGGTGCTATACAAGATACGGCTTGGTTTGTCTCTTATGGCACCAGGCCCCAACCCAACCCAGCCTATACAAGTAACACAGAAGAAGCTGACACAAGGCTTTGGATGCATGTAAAAAGAACAAACGCTTCAAAAATACTCATCCTATCTCCGGATACCACTTCAGCATGGGAGTGAAAAGAATATAGTTATACAACTCAGTACATTCAACTCTAAACAATTAAAGTATTTGCACCTGTCAACTTTTGTTACAGTACTACGGAATGACCCCGACCTCTCAGCCATCCCACCCCAGTTGATACCTCAAGTTTTTCAAACCATCTTTGTGGCTACCGGCTGCGATTACATCTCGTTTTTTAGCGGAATTGGTAAAGCCACCTTCCTGAGATATTTCTATCAGCATGCTGAGTTTATTTCCAGTGGCAAATACAATCTACCAGGTAACTGATGTTGATATTCTGGGTTCTTAGCATTGTTACGACTTGTTGGAACTGTCTACTCCCAAAACATTCTTCAGGCTTTTCCACTACTCCAGATAGACACTTCAATAAATTCACTGATCCCAATCCATTACAACAGCATTGTAGTTGGCTTGATGACATCAGACAAACCATTTGGGATAGGATACAATTTGAGAGTGAGACGATTCCTAGCACTGAGGCACTATATCGTCACTGGAGACGAACATGTTGGGTGCTAGACATGTGGAAGAAGGCCAATAACAACCACATGGTTCTCCACCCCCATGCTAACTTTGGATGGAAAGTTACTGATGAGTCCCTCACCTTTGACAGTGAAAGCAACATGGAAGCAGTCCGGCAACGCGTCATCCAGCTTCTGAAAGGCTGCAAGTGTAAAACTGGTTGCACAACTTCACGATGTGGCTGCAGGAAGAAGAATAAAGAGTGTTCAGAAGGATGTGAGTGTACAAATTGTTCCAACACACAGTCAAACACACATACAGCCATTGACAATAGTGAAGATACCTTAATGGAGCTGAGTCTTGAAGAAAACTTTACGGAAAATAGGGAGCAATTTCTGGATGATGAGGTTGACGAAATTATGGACTATGTCTTTGGTGAGTACCCATTATGTGAAGAACATGAGGATAGCAGTGAAGTGGAAGATAGCATTGAAGTGGAAGATAGCATTGAAGTGGAAGATAGCAGTGAAGTGGAAGATAACAGTGAATATTTTGACTAAAGTACAAATATATTTGAACAAACTGTTGAGTGTTTTATGTATAAAAGTTAACACATCATGTATAAACTGACGCGGAAATCTTTTCTGCACATGATCTTCAAACGAAACTCACACTATACTTACTTCAATAAATAATGGATAACATATACCGATATCTACTTGTTCTCACCTTATTTGACCGAGTTACATTTGCAAACATTTGCCAGGTAACCGCCGTCATCATCGTAGTTGCCGCAGTCATGTGAAATCCAGTCATACCGTATAACGGGAAACTTTCGAGGGAGAAAACTTTCGCGAATTGGCGAAAAATAAGATTTTCGCGAGAAACTTTCGCGGATTGCTCGCTAGCGTCGCTGCCTAAAGATGCCACGCGGAGAAAACTTTCGCGAAAATTTTCTCCTTCGAAAGTTTCCCGCTATACGGTAGTTGTCGCTGGGTAAGAGAGCGCTTTTCCTTCTTGAGACGCGCTCGACACAAACACACACAAAAACTAAACAAAGCGGGAAGGCGCGAGGGTACGTTAAACTTTAACCGCTGACACCGCATTCCACCCAGGTCGCGGTCCACTCGTGGACGCGCTCGCTTCACCCTAAACAAATAAGTTAGCTCACTTTGTCTCACCTTATCTTCCCGTCTCTCTTTGTGCCAACGGTCCAACGGTAACCGCGGCGTCTTTCTCTTTCGCGCCAACGCTGCAACTGTAGCAGCTAAGCCGTCTCCTTTTCCTTCCCTCTACGTCAACACTGTAACGGTAGCAGAGTCTATAATTTCCCTTTCTCTTTCGCGCCGATGCTTGCAACTGTAGCCGTATCTCAGGTTCCGTCTACTAGTCTTTTTCCCCATTCTCTTTCACGCTGCTTGCAACTGTAGATACTTGTCTCCTTTCTCGTCACTTTGTACCCAACGTTACACTCTGACAACTATAGCTATAGCTTGGTTAAGCAGCCTTTTCCACCCAGACGCATAAGTTTTCAAACGTGCACAAGCGCTGGAGAAGTTGTAAAATTTGTGCACATGCGCGCGCGGTTAGCTCATGTCTGGCTTCTCCCTACCCCCTGCAGTGTTGCAAACGGTATCCCATGATCCAAAACTTTAGAATTATTCACTTGCATGATGTGGAATACAAAAAATTTGCAAAAATGTCATACTTCAGAGTATGTATATATATGGATACAAACCACAAAAAAGCTGTTAGTCACACATTACAACACGCCAATCACAAATCACACCCCACACATCAGATTCAGTTGGCTCGGGATTTGGCAGCAATGAGTCCTCCTCATTCCCATTGTTGAGGTGGAAGAGGGTGGCATCAGAGACAGCGTGGTAAAATATTTTGGTTCACTAGACGGTTGGTGGGTTTACTCGGCAGAAGAGACAGTTAGGTGGGTCCACTGGGCACTGGAGACAGTCGGGCAGCCTCTGCCATAAGTTGTTGAACAACTTGGTCCAGGGTGTTTGGTTCCTCTTTTGCTTCAGAGCCGCCGGCTAGTTTATCTTGCGCTGCTTTCTCCAAGGTGTCCAGGTCTCTGCTTGTCTTGGAGACAGTCTGCTCGGCTAGACTTTCTTGTGCTGCTCTTTGTAGATTGTCCAGCTCAAGTGTAATGAGATCAATAGTCCCAGATGTTTCGTTAGCACTGGCTGCACCAATGGTTGCCTTGGCAATCAATGGTGCAGCCAGTGTTAACCTTGGCAACCGGGCAACCAGTGCAACCTTGGCAACCAGTGCAACCTTGGCAACCTGGCAGCCAGAGCTAACCTTGCCAACCGGGCAACCTTGGCAACCGGGGTTTGCCACTCTATTTCTTTATCACTAGACAGTTCAACTTTCTCCTCATCAATGTCATCTTTGTCACCATCACCACCAGGGGTTTCCTCTTCCACTTTCTCATTAGGGATTTCCCCTTCCAGTTCACTCTGATTAGCAGTTTTTCCCTACAACAGGTTCTCATTAGGGACTTCCCCCAGTAATTCATCAGCACTAGGGGTTTCCCCTTCTACACCTTCAGGGCTGACGCAGGTTGCAAACAGCAGGAGAGGGTTATTTTTCAAGAGATGCCTCAAGCAGCGGGGGGTTGTTTTGGGGACAGAACACGATACGGTCAAACTTTCGACTGTTCAGATCTTCTCGCAACCACAGTCTGACCGTCTCCACCACCACATGTGGAGATACTGTGTGTGTGTGTGGGTGGGAGGGATATGGGGAGGTGTGGGCATGTGTGTGTGAGTGGGGAGGGGAAAAGGGGGCCAGGTCAATGAACGAGAGGTAAACAGACCACTAGTCTTGCAGTCTGTATAGAGCTGCAGTAAACATTTAAAGAGGAAAGAGAACTTGCAGGAGGCAACTAGATTTCTATGACTGTACTAATACCTTAGTCAGTGAAATTACAATATTAATGTGACAGTGTGTGCATAGAAACCACAGTGTATATAGAAATCACAGGGTATTCAGTCGTATTGCCACAATGAAGGTTCTCCATTGCTGAACTTCCACTAAGGATGGAAATATGCGACACTAAAAGTTGATTCTTACACTGTACTGTCACAAAGAAAGACCAGGATTGCACTAAAATGGTCACCCCAAAAATTAAATGTAACAATATCTCAAAAATAATCACTCTCCACTCACTGGAAACAGCTGCAAAGCTGTACAACCAGAAGACGATGGTTTCGTCTTTCTCCTGCGCGGCAGTATCCAGGGCTCCTCGACAACAGCTCACAACAGTGACTCCTGCAAGTCACCAAACACACAGTGGAAGATGCCTAGTGAGGAGAAGGGGGCGGGAGGAAGACGAAAGAGGAAGAGTGGAGGGAGAAAGCGGAGAAGAATACCTGTCATCAGCTTGAACTTTACTTCCTCACACATCATCCTCATCACACACACACACACATTAATGTTGGGTGGCATGGGAAATACCTCATCACACACACACACACACACACACACACACACACACACACACACACATACACACACACACACACACACATAAATGTTGAGTGGTATGGGAAATTCAATATTGGTATTTGATAGGACAGTAACATCACGGTATACCAGTATAGGGACGGTTGCCTGAAAGAAGCCTTTTTGCGTGGTCCTTGCTGCTAGGCTTGCTGTTTGCCTTCTTCTTTACCTCGGGAATGATGAACCTTCAGGTGTGACAGCAGGTTCAATGTATTAACACCTTTCACTGATACCGATTTTTTGCGCAACTGACAGATCACAGCATACTGGGTCTTCGGTCTTCCTTGTCTGCCTCAAACCAAAAATATACCCAAACTGCCAATTTCGTACCCCTCAATTTTCAAACGAGGCCATCGCTATCGCTACCAGTTTCGCTTCTCGATTCAGCACCAGCAGGACTAGCGATCACAGCCATCTTTATCACCGAATTCACATGGAGTGAACTTCTACGCATGCGCAATATAAACTTTGTGATTTAGTGCACACGCTGTAAACCGGTACACCGGTACAGTGTCGGAATAGCAACCAGCTATACCGGTTTAAGTCAAATACCGCAAATCACCAAAAGTACTGGTATAGCACCCAACATTAACACACACACACACACACAACATACGTGTTACGTGTGGTTGGGAGGTTGTGTCCTTGTGTGATAATGTTTTCTTCCAGTCGACACTGTTTGGAGAGACAGAGCTCGTCCAGTAGCTCCCTTCCACCGGCCCTCAGCAACTGATACAGTACTGTGTTGAAGGTGGGGAGGGGGGGGGGGGGGGGAGAGAAAGAAGAGACAGTTCAAGGGTATGAGAGGGGAGGGAGGGAGTAGTGGACATTAGTGAGAGTGAGTGAGTGAGTGTATGAGGATGCTTGTGGAGGGAGGGAGTAGTGGACATTAGTGTGAGTGAGTGAGTGAGTGAGGATGCATGTGGAGGGAGGGAGTAGCGGACATTAGTCAGAGTGAGTGAGTGTATGAGGATGCATGTGGAGGGAGGGAGTAGTGGACATTAGTGAGAGTGAGTGAGTGAATGTATGAGGATGCATGTGGAGGGAGGGAGTAGTGGACATTAGTGAGAGTAAGTGAGTGAGTGTGTGAGGATGCATGTGGAGGGAGGGAGTGAGCATTAGTGAGAGTGAGTGAGTGAGTGTGTGAGGATGCATGTGGAGGGAGGGAGTAGTGGGCATTAATTAATCAGAGTGAGTGAGTGAGTGTGTGAGGATGCATGTGGAGGGAGGGAGTGAGCATTAGTGAGAGTGAGTGAGTGAGTGTGTGAGGATGCATGTGGAGGGAGGGAGTAGTGGACATTAGTGAGAGTGAGTGAGTGAGTGTATGAGGATGCATGTGGAGGGAGGGAGTAGTGGACATTAGTGAGAGTGAGTGAGCGAGTGTATGAGGATGCATGTGGAGGGAGGGAGTAGTGGACATTAGTGAGAGTGAGTGAGTGTATGAGGATGCATGTGGAGGGAGGGAGTAGTGGGCATTAGTGAGAGTGAGTGAGTGAGTGTATGAGGATGCATGTGGAGGGAGGGAGTAGTGGACATTAGTCAGAGCGAGTGAGTGAGTGTATGAGGATGCATGTGGAGGGAGGGAGTAGTGGACATTAGTCAGAGTGAGTTTCCTCTCTCCCTTCCATCCCTCACCTCCTCTCCCCTCACTTCCCTCCCACTCCCTTCCCCCCCTCTCCCTTCCCCCCCTCTCCCTCCTCTCCCTCCTCACCCTCCATCCACTTACTGTTCTCCTTCCCAGCTGGGTCTGGTTTAGATGAGAGGGATGATGAGGGCATTGCTCAGCAGGTGGCTCACACTCCCAGTGTACAGAGATACAATGTTATTGAAACGCCTTGAGTGGGGAGAGGGAGAGGAGGGGATTGCTAGAGATACCAAAGTGTAAAGTATTGGATGAAGAGGAAAACACAGGAGGAAGGAAGAGTAGTTGAACAAAAGTTCTGAGGAAAGAGGAGGAACAGGAAGAGCGAGGGCAAGAGGAATGAGAGTGGCACTAGGAGACAATTGATTCATCAAACAGCAAACTGGTAACAAGTTCATACAGTACCACAGTGTTGCTATGGTTACCTGTTAAAGGGAAAGAGGTGTGTCCCAGGATTGTCAGACGGAATGGTGTCACCCCAGGGAGGTAGCGTATGTGCTGGTGTGAGGCTGTGTGGGGTGGGGAGGGTGATGGTGTCGGACAGGTGCCGGCTCTCAGTTCATGTGAGATATTGGAGTCGAGTCTGCTTCGCACGCCTCTCAAACTGCATGTGTGAAGGCGCTGGTTGTTCCGTTGTATTTGTCCAATTATTTGCATTGAGTTGCTGTAAACATGACATGGACGCACTTTCATGGTTAACTGTGAAACACTCAAAAGAGTGTCCATCCAGACTTGTAAGGTGCTCCACCCATGGGCGCTCTTTTGCGAGGCTACGGTAATGCATTCAGTGAGGTATGAGGGTGTGAGGATATGAGGGTGTGAGGGTATGAGGGTGTGAGGGTGTGAAGGTATGAGGATGTGAGGATGGAGATGGGACAACAGGCACAAGTGGCACTGTTGTCCCGTTGTATACGTAATAGTTATACCATGGCTTCGAGGGCTGTACAGGTTTTATTGCCCGAGCCTGAGGGCGGAACGAGGAAGCCATGTTATAACTGTTTTTTATAGCCTACTGCGTGGGCGTTTCATGTGGTATCCTCCAGCACTTTAAACGTGGTAACATACGGAACAGAATAATGTTCCAGGTCTTCTCAGGACTGCTGAAGAGGATGATATTTTGTCAGACCTGCCGGAGTTTCATTGGTATCTTCCTGGTTCGTCTACTCCTGTTTTGTCTACTGCTGTTTCGTCTAATCCAATTTCGTCTACCGCAGTTTCGTCTAATCCAATTTCGTCTACCGGTTTTTCGTCTACTGCACAAATACTGGAAATTCCAAGTTTGTTGTCATACTCATAAATGGCAAATGTGCACTTGGACTGGTTTGTCTACCAATATACTGATATGTTAAGACAGACAGGCTGATGACTGACCATCCAGGCCCTCCCCACGCTCACCTCACAGGCGTGGTTGATGAATCTAGCCTCGTTGCCTGACATGGTTGCGTCCACCACTTCATCTGAGTTGATGTGGAACATGTAACATCCAATACCCTGGAGAAATGGACAGACAGAATTCTCAACTGACATGTATCCACCCACACATACACACACCCACACACACACCCACACACACACACACACACACACACACACACACAAACACACACACACACACACACACACACACACACACACATACACACACACACACACACACACACACACACACACATACACACACACACACACACACCTTGCTCTCAAAGTTTTCCCCGCTTGTCAGTTAGCACAGATCGGATGACAGTGCCAGCATATTCAATCACCATCTCTCCAGGCTCAATCTCCCTAATGCAGTACAGCCCTAGACCATGAATGCCGGACTGGAACACACCCACATGTTGCTTGTACGTCTTTTGAAGGTTACGGTAGCGCATAGCCATCAGCAGATCCAATGCTGACTGCATCCTGGGTGGAACAACACATTGGGCACTCAACTCACAGATTGTACACAAGTACATCACTGCTGAGAACAACTCGAACATTATTCTGTTCTGTAGTTCCCACCCGCTCAAAAAAGGGTACGGACATTCGAATGGAAATGAACAAATTTTACTGTTGTAAGGGAAGTGCTACGTAATTGGTCGTTACCACTTGTGGGGAATAAGCCCAAGGAATTCGACCTCGTTCAAAAAGTGTTTTATGATGGGTTTTCAGGTAGTTTATGCACATGCGACTTGTTCAGTTTAACAGTCAAAATTAGCCTTGTTCCAAGCCCCTGTCTTGCTCGTGAGTCAGCCAACAATGCAGCATTGACTACACTGGCACACTTGTTTGGTTCAATGGTCAAAATTAGCCAGGTCCAGGTCTTGCTTGTGAGTCAGCCAACAGGCATGACAACAATGAAGCATTGACTACACTGGCACACAAGTGATGAAAATTGGATGGAGGAGGAACGTGACTAATTTTGACTGTTAAAACAACAGTTTTATTGCACTCTGACTGGCTGTTAAAAATCCATCTTAACTGTTGACTATAGTTGTAGTTGTGACCACAGAGCATCTGGGAATATTAAACTCCCCCTCGGTAAGGCAAGGGAGAAAAATAGGAAAAATAGAGGAGTGGGGAGGGGGGAGGGGAGGTTGCATGCTATAGCACATACAAACACGTACCACATTTCTTCCTTAAGGTGGCACGGTCGTCCCTCGGCGGAGGTTAACGAAAACATAAACTTGGGTTACAGTCAGGACCAGGGTTACTCCTAGTTTCAGGGTTAGGGTTTGGTTTAGGGCAATCTTGCTTTGCCTAATTTTAAAAAGGGTTTTAGTAGCTCATTAATATATTCATGAACCCCAAATTGCCACTCGATGGACGCATCTACACGCTCACTGTAGGTAGCGTCCCAACCACCAATGTATCTCAAATCAATCTATGCCAGCTTTTGTTCAAAGCTACTCTCAAAGTCAGGCTAGACTCATGTTTGTCACTACTCTTGGAATGGACAACTTTGACTGCACCAAAATGAATGCACATTTCGAAAAATTCACAGCTTGTCTACGGGAGGGGCTCATTCACGAGTGGAAGCAAGCATTACTAGCCCCACCTCTCCCCCTTATGTCGCTAAACAACTCACGGCTCTGTTCCACACACAGCCACCGTTCAGCTCCCTTGTCTGTCAGACTGTAGCACAAACGATAAATTGCGTATTCTAGTTAAAGCCCAGCCCAGCACTCGAAGCACCTGGCCACGGTCACCAACTAGACTAGGCATACGGCCGCGAGACCTGGGCCTACTCAACAAATACAGTCTTGGCCACTGTAGCCTTTCTGCTGCTTCTAGACACAAGCTTGCTTTCACAAGCAGGCATCACGCACTACTCACAGCTACTGACACTACAGCACTCTACTAAACTCCTTCTCTTTTTTTTTTTTTTTTTTTTTTTTTTTTTAAGTCAATCTAAGCTTATCTTCAAAGTTCCGAGCACCACATGAAGGGTGCCGCCAGGCCACATCTTAACTAACTTAATTATAAACTGATTATTGGATGGCAATGCCGACAGGAAATGGGGAAAATCCCCAATTTTACGGACCGTGAACGGTTTGAGACTCCCAAAACGGACTGTGCGCTAAAATTTTAACAAGACAAAGAAGACTATCAACTTGGATTCCAGGTTTGTTGACCTTGAAAATACAGGGTACCGTGCCACCTTAAGATGCTGCACATAACTGAACTATGAATATTCAACATGTCACATTTGTCAAGTCAACCCAATCCAGTGCTACCACAGAACAAACATGACACCACTAATCATATTCTTGAGGACCAATGAATGGAATGTTGCCTAGGGGTGCCACACAGAGCTAGCTAAATTCAACCTATTAATATGCATGAGGAGAGATATTGCCTGACTTCCAGCCAGAATTACATGCCTTTAATGAGATTCATTGATCTCAATCGGGACACTAACAACGTTCACAAGTATCCAAAGAGGGTTAATGAGGTTCATATCCCAGTTCTGTTCAGGTTTGAGTCTATGAAAGGCTTAGAGCATACTCATAAATATTCAACATCATTTACCCATTCCTTTCAACCCCAAGCCAAGCTGCCAATGCTTCAACAGAAGTTCAATAATGAGGTTCATGAGAGTCAACATACTCTAACCCTCCCATTGGACAGTTGACTGAACCCAGGGTTGTTCATGGGTAATGCTGAGGTCTAGTTAAAGCCAACTCATTAATATTCATGAGGTGGACAGAAACACCCCGGATTGTAGAGCTCTGTCGGGCTTTAATTAGATTCATAGGCTCAATTAGGGTTAGGGGGGTTCGGGTTAATGAGATTAGGGTTAGGGATTTTAGGGTTAAGGCAAACTAGGGTTAGGGCTAGGGCTAGGCTTAGGGTTTTAAGGTGGCACGGTCGTCCCTCGGCGGAGGTTAACGAAAACATAAACTTGGGTTACAGTCAGGACCAGGGTTACTCCTAGTTTCAGGGTTAGGGTTTGGTTTAGGGCAATCTTGCTTTGCCTAATTTTAAAAAGGGTTTTAGTAGCTCATTAATATATTCATGAACCCCAAATTGCCACTCGATGGACGCATCTACACGCTCACTGTAGGTAGCGTCCCAACCACCAATGTATCTCAAATCAATCTATGCCAGCTTTTGTTCAAAGCTACTCTCAAAGTCAGGCTAGACTCATGTTTGTCACTACTCTTGGAATGGACAACTTTGACTGCACCAAAATGAATGCACATTTCGAAAAATTCACAGCTTGTCTACGGGAGGGGCTCATTCACGAGTGGAAGCAAGCATTACTAGCCCCACCTCTCCCCCTTATGTCGCTAAACAACTCACGGCTCTGTTCCACACACAGCCACCGTTCAGCTCCCTTGTCTGTCAGACTGTAGCACAAACGATAAATTGCGTATTCTAGTTAAAGCCCAGCCCAGCACTCGAAGCACCTGGCCACGGTCACCAACTAGACTAGGCATACGGCCGCGAGACCTGGGCCTACTCAACAAATACAGTCTTGGCCACTGTAGCCTTTCTGCTGCTTCTAGACACAAGCTTGCTTTCACAAGCAGGCATCACGCACTACTCACAGCTACTGACACTACAGCACTCTACTAAACTCCTTCTCTTTTTTTTTTTTTTTTTTTTTTTTTTTTTAAGTCAATCTAAGCTTATCTTCAAAGTTCCGAGCACCACATGAAGGGTGCCGCCAGGCCACATCTTAACTAACTTAATTATAAACTGATTATTGGATGGCAATGCCGACAGGAAATGGGGAAAATCCCCAATTTTACGGACCGTGAACGGTTTGAGACTCCCAAAACGGACTGTGCGCTAAAATTTTAACAAGACAAAGAAGACTATCAACTTGGATTCCAGGTTTGTTGACCTTGAAAATACAGGGTACCGTGCCACCTTAAGGGAAGGGACCCTATACATTAGGGACACATATATACATTAGGGACACAGGGAACTACACCCACATTCTCTTGTAGTCTTGTGCTCAGACATTTGTCTGAAAGGGGTCTGGGCACGAGACTACATTCTCTTGTATTTTATTTTATCACTTTCCTACAAATTATGACTGGCAGTATTTCATGATAATCTCACATCCAGTGGGAGATAACTCACATGTGATCACTGGTTGCAGGATTCATCCCGTCCTCTATTTCGAGCTCCATTTTCCTTCTGTGGTACCATAGATACTATAAACGGACAAGTCCGTTTATAGTATCTCATGTATCTATGGTGGTACAAACAGATGAGGGGCGTGGTCAGGAGCTAGCTAGTCTGGTTCCCAAACAGGATGAGTCTGGAGTCTGACCACACGGACCTCCCACGCAGTCTAAAACTGGAGGACGGCTACACCTACATTTGCATTGTGAGGTTCATCGCTAGCTGCTATCCATTTTCCTCCGCAGAGGAGATTAGTGCTCAAATTCTGGAGACAAAGTTATAACGACTAAGAACGAGGTACGCGCGTCCTTGTTAGCCTCCTCTTTCAATTCTTAATTTGGCTGTTTTCTTTCTCTCCCTCCAGATGCCGATCAGTGCTAGGCACCGGAAACAAAAGACCAACGCCACGAAGGCATACCGAAAGCAACGGCAGAACATCTACCGCCACTGTCAACTGGGTCATGTGACCCCCAGCTATGCTCTGATTGTGGGAGTGTGTACTCTCATGCTACCCATGTTAGAGCTAGCAACTGAACATGTGCAGCTAACAGCCATGTACTACAGGAACCCCATCAACCATGTTCACGCACGTCACATGACCTTCAGCCACACCCCACTGGCACTACCATCCCTCAACAACGTGCTACCAGCCATGGCCCTCCAGAACAGAGTAGCGTGGTCAAATATCAACTGTCCGTCCCACTCCAGTGTCCGTCATGTTTCCCTCCACCCTGCTCCCACTGGTCTGGGGAGGAGGGTGGTGAGGGTGGTGGTGCTTCTACTGCTACTGATGAGTGGAGACATAGAGACGAACCCGGGGCCTGTTGGTAAGCGCACTTCCTTAATGTATAAGAAACTGAAATATAGCTACCATTTGATGAAATCTATAGATGGTTTATATGGTCACTTCCGAGGGCAAGAGTCTTGGTCTGTGTTTAGCTGTGCGCAAAATACAGGCAAGGAAGTGCTACATCGAGTCCTTACCATTAGTGCCGAAAGATAAAAGAAGCTGTTTCTCTGAAGGCAAAGGTCCGCTGTACAGCTGCCTCTTTGTCATATGTTTGCCCTCCGGAAGTAGGACGCTTAATTGATGTTTGGAAACCGTCTATAGCCAGTGACATTATTATGATGCTTTTCAGTGGATTCAGTTATTGAAATCTGATAATTGGAACTTCAGTGCTATACTGTACCATACTGTAGTTGTATATTAATGACTGTATTATAGCCAGAGATGAGGAACACTTTGTTACATGGTTATTGGCTTTGCACTGACAATGTACTGTCGTGTTCCACACACTCTGTAGGTCAAGGAGACCTGAAGTCTCTGCACTGTGAGCTACATCCAGTCTCTGCCAAGTGGTTCTCTCTTGGAGTACAGTTACAAGTTCCTATCGAAACTCTCAAGTGCATTCGAAGGGAAAATCTCCCAATGACTGAACGTCTACTAGAAATGCTGACAGTCTGGTTGAAATGCACCAACCCTCCTCCCACCTGGAACATTCTCACTGAAGCTCTTGAGAGTGCTCCTGTGGGGGAGGGGCTCCTGGCCCAGCAGCTGAGAGACAAGTACTGCACACAAACTGAGAGAAGGGTTGCCCATGACTACCCCACCCAACGACCATCATCCCCTATTGGTCTCCCCACCTCTAACATCACTTCTCCTCCAGTATCTGAGCAGACTGTACCCATCCAGCAACCAGGAGTAGTGCACTTACCAGACAGTAAGTGAAACTGTGGGGAAGGATGAACACACATCTTGAATAACTACGTATAACTGTCATCTTTCCAGGTCCTTCCCCTTGCTCCTCTCCCATCACTGGTGACTCAACCCCTCCCAAGACATCTCCCAGTTCACGACGTCTGACTGTGACCACACCCCCTCATCCCTCAGCAGGTATTTCATTTCTAGTAACATACTGTCCTCAGTATTTGTGCACAAAGCAAAATTATTCACTGCATGTTGTGGAACACTAGTTCATACTGAATGTTCACCATTCAGGTCCTGCAAGCCCACATGCTGTTGAAGATCAGGTCCGATACTTTGAGAGTAAATTTGGCAATCTTGTAGACAACACTTGCCGAGAAGTGAAGGGAGAAATTGAACCCCATGTCTTCCTATCCCGTGTCACATGCCTTCCAGTGTCAGCCCGCACTCAGCACCGAACCTTTATCAAGACAGATTTAGTCAACATTTCTCCACCAGTAACTTTTGAGAACATCTGGGCAACTCTGAACACATACTGGGACTTTCTGAACTATGGACTTTTGGAACATGTCATCAATAAATGCGGAAGTGAAGACTTGAAACAGCAGATGCAGGACTATGTTGACGAACTGTCCACATTCAAGAAAACAACTCGGCTTTGTGACTTCATTGAGAGCTGGCCATGCAGAGATGATGGACCACCAGAACACCGTCTCAGGAAAATGGTTGTCAAAATGCAGAAAGAATGGTCCCAGTGCACACTACAAGATGTGGAGTCATTCAAGAAAGCTCTTGTTCACAAGTTCTTTCTACCAGAAATTGACATTCTCCTCCAAAAAGTAGAGAGGGGGTGTGTCTGTGTTACATGGCTCACCTCTCCCTCCATTACCTCACTGCTGCAGCAGAACCTGGCAAACATTGAGACAGAGTTCTTCAAGAAACACGGCATCGACGCAGTCACCATTGGTGGTCAGGATGTCTACCTCACCCCTGTCAAAAAGTACAGTGGCTACCTGAGGGATCTGTACAACTCTAAGCGGTGTCCAGTGGGCATAGGTCCTCCCACCCCAGCAGAAAAACTCCTCCCCTTCAAACTAGCCAGGATTGAGAAAGAGAGCATAGATGAGTTCACAAGACGATACCTACGAGGGGATATGGACGATGTTGGTTCCCTTGGCACTGAGTACTATAAGAAGTCTCCAATGGAATTTGAAGAAGTTGGCAAACTCTCAAGCCACTTCTGGCAGAATCTTGTTCTTATAGAGGGAGCCCCTGGTGTGGGCAAAACAACCTTCAGTTGGGAGTTCTGCAGAAAGTGGGGGAAGGGTGAGATTCTGAAGGACCTTTCCCTGCTCCTCCTCCTCCCACTGCGTGACAACAGCCTGAAAGAGGCCAAGACCCTCTCAGATCTCTTCTACCACCCAAACTCAGAGCTCCAGCAGGCAGTGGTCCAGGAGGTCAACAACAACCAGGGCAAGGGAGTGGCTATCTGGCTGGAGGCATGGGATGAACTAGATCATGAACCACGAGAGAAGGCCTCTGTGTTCCTCGACCTCATCCATGGTAGAATCCTACCCCTTGCAACTGTGTTTGTTACAAGCAGACCCTGGGCCAGTGAGCACCTCAGAGAGAACTGTGGACATCGAATCTCCCAGCATGTGGAGGTCCTGACATCTGCAAAAGACCAGATTGAACATTACATCAGCAAAGCTGAAGCTGAAGCACAGCCTAGTTCATTTGCTGCCAAATTCACTGACTACCTCTCATCTAATCCTGTAATCAGGGCAGCCATGTACACACCTGTCACAGCAAAGATGGCAGCAGAAGTGTTTACCTGGAGCCAGCACACTGAGTCACCCCCTCCCACCACAATGACTGAACTATTTACTGCCTTTACCCTCAAGACCCTGGTAGACTATCTCTCAACACATCCAGTATACCACAAACAGCAGTTGAAGGTCACCACCTTCAGTGACCTCCCCATAGATGTGTACAAGCAATTCCAGGACCTGTGCAGAATGGCCTATGAGGGTATACTGAACAGGCAACAGCTGGTTTTCTCTGCAGCCCACCTTCCCACTGGGTTTGCCCCCCTCGGCCTGATGCAGGAGGTCCCTCAACTGTACACTGAGGGCAGAGCCTCCTCCTACCACTTCATCCACTTGACCCTTCAGGAATACATGGCTGCTGTCCACATCTCACAACTCCCTGCACATGAGCAGACAAGACTGTTTCAAGAACATGTTAACAGTGGCCACTTTAAAATGACCATGAGATTCTTGGCTGGTTGTACAAAGTTAGCAAACATACCTCCTGGTATTACGATGGGTACCAAACTTAACCATTTTCACTTTTTGTTTGAAGCAAAAGATATTTCAATGACTACCCGAACTCTGGGTTCAGATGAGATGGTTGTCTGGCCAAACTACTCCTGGACTCCCCTGGACTACTATGTGACAGGTCATGCCATCTCTCATTCCAACTGTCGTTGGAGACTGAACTTTATCAGCTCTTCCATTGATGATGAGAAGTTTGAACTGTTTTGCCAGGGATGTGCTGCCCCTGGGGGAATTGGATGCAGGGGCCACATCTCACATGCTTACTTTGGGGGCAATGACCTCACCTCCAAAAGCATACAGTCATTTGTAAACATCCCCCCACACATCCTACAGTACATGAGAATGCTACACCTGTATCGCAACAAACTGGATGGGAGTGCATGTGACCTGCTGGCCAAGGCGGTACCATCAATTATCAGGTTAGAGGAGCTTTGGCTCGGTCGCAATCCAATAGGCAGTGGTGGTGCTGTGGAGGTGATCAAGGCACTCTGTGGCAGTGGAGTGAAACATCTGTGGCTGTACAGCACTGGGATTGGGGAGCCAGACTGTGAGGCTCTGTGTGAATTACTGAAATCAAGTCACTCACTTCAACGCCTTCAGATTGACCAGAACAACTTGTCCTCAGAGATTGTAGCCAGCATCATTACTGGACTCAGTCACAACAGTTCTCTGACGACACTGGTCATTTCAAACTCTCACTTTAGCATGGTGAATGTGGACAGTTTAACATCAGTACTCAAAGACCACTCCAAGTGTGCACTGACAATGTTGTGCTTGGAAGACTGCCACATCAGCAGCGAAGGTGCAGTGGAACTGGCGGCTGCACTCTGCAAGAACACTACACTCGAACGCCTGGACTTGGGCCATAACCCCATCGGGGAGCATGTGGAGGGAGTGACTGCAGTAGCCAAAATGTTAGTAGAGAACAAAACACTGACAAAGTTGGACTTACGAGACTGCCACATCAGCAGTGAAGGTGCAGTGGAGCTGGCAGCTGCACTCTCCAAGAACTCAACTCTGAAACGTCTGTACCTGGATCGTAACCCCATTGGTGTGGAGGGAGCCTCCTCAATGTCAGACATGTTACAACACAACACACCACTGGAGGACCTCTACCTGTGTGATGACTCAGTTGGAGAAGAGGGGGTTAGCCAGCTCATTAACAGCCTCAAACACAACCAGACATTGAGGAAAGTGTGGCTGCCAGTGAAGTACAAGTCAGAAACCAGTGACCACAGAATACATTGGCTGTGATAGTGTACTATTATGTGTCTCTCACTGTGCAGTACTTTTTGTAAAGTACCATAATGTGTGCAGTATTTTTAGGTAGTGTAAAGTACCATAATGTGTGCAGTATTTTTAGCTAGTGTAAAGTACCATAATGTGTGCAGTATTTTGCACAGTATGTCTCTCATGATCACTGTGCAGTACTTGAGTGTGTTTTGTGCTGAAGTTATTTGTTGTGTAACATCTCACACATCCTGTAGTGTAGTATCTGATTAGCAGTATCACATTTCCAATTAGCACCCAATCTGGTATTGTGGATATCAGTCACAATATATAAGCTTGTGAATCACTCAACACACTGACACTGTTGAACCTTACTAATTAAAATGGCTGAGGTCACACTAATTGATCAAGTAGTGTGATCTCAGCCATTTTAATTAGTAAAGTTCAACCATCCCATTATTTCCTATTAGTGCCCACTCTGTTGTCAAGCTAGATTAGTAAATCTCACAATGTCTCCAACTAACCGACAACAATATTAATGAACCACCGCTTCATTACACTAACTGCTGGGAGGGAAACAGAAATCAGAACAAATTCAAAACTATCAACAACAGATACAAACACGTGCAGTAGTAGTGGGAATGTCCCTACATCCACTGCCTGACTTGTACCATCAACAGCAAATCATACTGACACACGTACACACACACACCATTCCCTCATACCCAGGGTACCCTCCAATCCTACTGACTGACACACATACACACACACCATTTCCTCACAGTTTGTCTGCCGGTCAGATGGGGGTGGCACCAAGAACTGTGTGCTGGAACATTTCCACTGCAATGTAGTTTTGTATGGAGGGTACCCTGGGTATGAGGGAATGGTGTGTGTGTGTACGTGTGTCAGTATGATTGGAGGGTACCCTGGGTATGAGGAAATGCTACATGCTGAGGGTTCTCATGACTACGGACAAGGTAGGAATTCTGGAGCCAAAGGTATGTGACCACACCTCCTCCCTTACAGACTCTGAAATGTCTGACAATACATGAACACAGACTGTGAGGCACCACCCAACCATTCCATAACCAGTCAGTAGCTTACCCTGGTGCAGCCCTGTGTACAGCCTCCACTGCCTTGCAAATGTTCTTCATGTTACCCTCGGACATATGGCCCACAGTTGGTGAGTCATCAACGAGTCTTGGGTAGAGGGGATATGGATGCTTCTGGGGCTCACCAATGTACTTCTTGAGGGTGTGATCAATGCTGAGAGGAGAGAGAAATAGAGAAAAAGATTATACGAAAAAAATAGAAAGTAGCTGAGAACACCTTGAGAAAGTGAGATGCTTTGTACTGAAAAAGGAGGTGTACACAGAAGAAAGGCAGGAGATTTAGAAGTGGAAAAAAGAAGGAAGGACGCATGAAAGGCAGGAATAAAGGGAGGCGCAGAAGATGGAGATTAAATTGAGAGGAAGGAGAGGGTAGAAAGGAGGAAGAAATGGAGGTGGAGAGAGGAGAGACAACAAATCAAGGGAGGGAGTTAAAAACAAATAAAACGAAGCAGACAAATGGAAGAGAAATGCGGCTAGAGGGGAGGGAATATAGTAAGGAAATAGTTCACTAAACCAGTATATGTATATGCATGTTTGTATGCATGTGTGCATGCATTAGCCTTGTACCCAGGCCTGGGAACGAGTGCATGTGTGTGTGAATGCGACTATGCACACACACACATTGTGTGCGTGAGCGTGTGCATGTGTGTGTTTGTGTGTGTGTGCGTGTGTGTGTGTGTGCATGTGTGCATGCTTGCGGGCGCACAGTGCACTTGCAGGTCACATGACATCACATGACAGTCATGTGGCCATCCTACCTTGAGTGGTTTGGTCTGTTTGGTCATGCAGTGCAGTGTGTTGATGGTGAGTGAGTACTGACAATTCAGGTCCCACCTACCAATGTAGATCTTGAGGGTGTGGTCAATGCTGAGAAGGAGGGAGGTCGCAGGGAGGGGAGGGGTGGGAGGGGGAGGGAGGAAGGGTGTGTGTGCGTGAGAAGGGAGAAATGGAATGGACAATATCAGAAAAGGATAATGAGAAAAAGAGAAAGCAAGATAATAAGAATTTGAATTAATACTGAGAAGGAAGACAGGAGTGAGGAGGAAAGAAGAGGGGAAGAGATGGGAGGGAGAAGGAACAGAATGGGAGGAGAGAGAGAGGAGGGGAAAAGATGAAATAATAAAGAGGGAGAACAGACAAAGGGAGGTTGGAAGGAAGAGAGGAGGGAGGGCCTGGATACAGTCTACTCATGCAGTATACTCATTACATGTATAACATACATATCAATACCAATCATACAATAGGTCTTCACTGCAATAGTGCTGGCTGGTTAGTTACGTAATGTCCAGTATACAAGACAAGTACACAAACAAGTAGACCACTAATGGAGTTATAAGGCGCTGTATCACATGACTATCACATGACCCACCTGTACGTCAAACACTGCCTCTCTGACCAGTGGGAATCATCCCTACATATGGCCGTACGCCATGATATATCTACACCAATCATAGGAGACACAAAGCTCTGTATCACATGACTATCCTAGGGACAAGGCTAATTCCTGATATTTTTTGGGCAGGATCTGAGGATGAGGCAGGACAGAGGGTGTGCAAGAGTGTGAGGAAGAGAAAGGGAGAGAGGAAGGATGATGGTGGCAAGGGAGGGTGGTGGGTATACATTGCAACTGGCAGAGACAGAGGGTGGAACATAGCAGCTGTCACATGATTTACTGGCACACTTGGAACGTTGTAGTCCCCAGACCAAAATTGTCATGGGTTGGTGACCAGTGAAATCTCGGCCCTGGGAACCAAGTCAGTGGAGCACAGTGGGACATAAAACATGGCTCGGTTGTGTACACATCGCAAGCTCTCAAGATGTGAGCATAGACAAACTTTATGAGTACGCTTGCACTCTCTTTCAGAGAACTAAAGAATAGAGTATGTTCTTGAATAGCTTGTAACATGTTGAGAATTTTTCAGGTGAAAACTTTCACTGGCCAGATTTGCCTCGTTTTGACTATAGTATGTTGTGTGTACCATGTGGGAAGTCGTATGATACGTTCCATCCTCCTCTAGTAGTGGGGGAAGAGAATTTACAAATTGATTAGATTACGCAAATTTTCTTGCAATATCACTTTGTGCAAATCCTCTATTTGTTATATTCGGAAACACAGGCTAAATCTGAAGCCAATTGACACCTTAGTACAGGTACATATCTACTCTTAGGTGTACAACAGCTTCTATCTACGTATGCATACTGTTGATTTCAACTCCCTTTGACCACAAGATTTGTTTGTTCTTCAATTGGTGTAAAGTGACCATTATTGCAATTGACATGGCCTACAGGACAACAGATACCAAAGCTGATATATGTACCATACAATACCTCCCTGCGAGAGTCTGGCTACGTGAGACTAGCTGCTGGCTGCCGGAGCCGTCATGACTATCACACTATCACACTCACCATAATTTGGCAGATACAGAAGAATAAAGTCTATATAACTATCTCATGTTTTCATGAGTCGATCACATCATAATTTGAACAGCCACTGTAGTTCATTCAATAGCTTCACAGTGCCAGAGCTCTACCATCACACTGCGTGCTCCACTAGTCCTAGTCTCGCAAGCCAGACCTTTCAGCGCCATCGCTCCAGTATGCAGCACCCTTCCCCTCAGTGTGCTGGATACTGAATGCTCCATGCAGTCGTCATCAGGGTGAAAGTGACGACTGGAGCATTCAGTTGAAACGTTGGCAAGATATTTTCCGAGCTAAAGTTGGTAACAGATAACCTTCTCTTCATTTATGCAGAAACCAACTGAGAAGCCACTGAAAGGTAGTGAAAGGTTGTAAACTCTACTCTAATTTCATGCATGGTAATTGGAGTAATGTTACCTGTGGATGACATGTAGAGACAAATGGTGCCTTCCAGCAGGCAGGATCTCAAACCTCCCATATCATCAATGAGACAATGTGCTGAAGATTGTTTACAGGCCAACGAATATATGTAAATCAGAAAAAGAAAAGTGATGCCAAGTGATAAAAATAAAAGATGGAAAACTCAAAACAAGAGCTGTCAGTTCAAAGTCTTGCGACATCGCCGGGAGCCACAGTTGCACGGGATCTTTGCCTCTTCAATGGGGAACTTGTAGTCATACGTAAGCTCCTCTCCCGGTACAATCCTGCGGGGGAGAGGGGAGGAGGAACACTCACTATAGGTGGTTCCAGGAGAGGACAAGCTCATGTGCACAAAATATCTTAAATTTCACTCAGGCCAGGATTAGCTTGATGTTATCCATGTGCCAAATCCTAGCTTTGTTCCCAGGCCCCGCCCAGCTTTCCGTTGCTTATTAGTATGGTAAAGCGGGAGAGGGCCTGGTATCTTTTCTCACGTGAGTGACGTCAGGATAGAAAGGATGGTAGAAGGGGTTTCATCGTGCGTGGGCGCACCGGGCCCACAACAGCGAAAAGAGCCAAGGTACCAGGTAACTTACCACACGTATCTAGCTAGCGGGAGGCGACTGTCTTACACACCAAGCGTTGAGCGTGTAGTCGGTTTAAAATACACGAAACGCAGCATGTTAGTTCTGCAAAATTTCGCCATTTTCCGATTACGTCATGCTCACGTGAGAAAAGATACCAGGCTCTCCACGGCTTTTCCGTACTGCAAGCGACGGAAATCTGGGCAGGGCCTGGGAATGAGGCTACCAAATCCCATTCAAAACAGATAATACAGTGTAATTAGCTCAGAAGTTCCCTAAAGGTCAAGTGAGGTGGATTACAGCAGAGATAACAGAGATGGAATTGGATTTTGCCAAAATTTACGGCCAAACTGCGGCAAAATGCTGCTGTCACATCCACACTACAGCACACCTCGTCAGGCAATGCTTACTAACAGACTTATCTCCTGTGTAGGTCCAAGCTGTATGTACACATATCAATTATTCCACAGTATCATGCATGCTCAGGTGCTATGCATGGCTGTGAATTAGCACTCAACGAAGAGAGGTTGGACAGGGATTGCTTACTTTCTGAGGGCAAATATCATAATCTTCTTCTGTCCGTCGACAGTGATGACCTTTGAGTAGCAGTTTGGCTGCAGAGAGAAACATAACACAATGTAAGCGTCGTACCCAGGCCTCCCCCTTTTTTTGTTCTTTGGTTCTTCTGTGTATTATACTGAACGCAAACCAAAGAGCAAAAAATGGGAGCGGCCTGGGAACGAGGCTACCCAGGCCGCTCGTCGAGGCTAAAAACAATGTGACTGCGCAGGCCTCCACTCACACATCCACAACAAGACTCAAAATGCATAACAGAAACTAGACGAATGCAGGGCATTGTGGGGCGAGCCTGAGCAAGCAGTATGCCAAGGACTACAATTGCGCATGCGTAGTTCGTATACACGCATGCCCTTTCGCACTTCTTGTCGAGGTGTCGAAGTTGGCGTGGTGTTTAGTAAGAAGTAAAGTTGCTGTTTGTTTACTGTGCCTCATCCGAGTGTACAAATGACAAAGGCAGTGTTGTACATTATTCACACAGGAATGACCTCGTAATTGAAAGTCTTCAATTCTTGGCCAACCCACATCTAGTTTTCTGCTTAAGGATGAGAAACAATGAATTGATTTGGAAGAGGCTAACATGCAATTGTGTACACAATCACCGTCTGGTTTTATCAATTTTTGTTGTAAACAACATTACACTAATAACGATATAAAAGTGATGACATAATATTTCCTGTTTAGAGAGCTTACATTGGAGTTTCTATCGACCAAATGAGCTTCAAATGGTGTATGGTGGTAGTTTTTTTACACATTGCCAGTGAGTTAGTGGATGTTGGTTGGTTCAGTTTTTCCATTAGGGCTGTGTCAACACCATTCTTGGTAGCCACAAAAGTTTTCCAGACATCATGGGTTGAAGTTGCAAGGCCTATTAAAGATCACATGAATCATTCCATTTTCTCTGAGAGTTTCTACTCCAGGTTGCTGAACGTCGTGCTGGCTAGAAAAGATTGTGTAGTGGAGACAACTGCTTCCCATTCTTGCTTACCTGGGTAGACTCGTTCCCAGGCTCTCCCCCTTCTTAGTGGGGAGAGCCTGGGAACGAGTCTACACCTGGGTGCAGTTCACTGAAATCACACAGCTATTGCTTGAATTCTTTGTTGTTAAAGATCACCTGACAGTTGGCATCCTTTTCCTCCTTGACGTCGGCTTCTCTTGCCGTCATGGAAGCCATGTATATACGTATATGCTAATGCGATATTGGTACTTCATGCGACCAAGCGCGGCGCGTGGGTGATTCTCTTGCGGTCACGGAAGCCATGTATGCTAATGCGATATTGGAAGCCCTACATACTACGTGCGACCAAGCGCGGCACACGGGTGACGGTCGTACGATAATAATAATAATACATGAAATCGCCCAGTTGTACCGTCTATGTGGGGCTCGCTCAGGCTCGCCCCAATTAGTTGCTTTCTGGTATATATACATGTGTAAGTGCTAAGATACAAAGATTTAGCATGCATCAGTGATTAGAACCCCTTAGGCCACCATTCAATATTTCGACTGACATACTAAGACAGACAGGCTGATTGACTGACCATCCAGGCCTCCCCCTCACATGCTCACCTCACAGGCGTGATTGATGAATCTAGCCTCATTGCCTGACATGGTCGCATCCACCACTTCATCCGAGTCGATGCGGAACATGTAACATCCAATACCCTGGAGAAATGGACAGACAGAATTCTCAATGAACATGTATCCATACACACACATACACACACACCCACACCCACACACACACACAACCCTCCTCCCCTCCCACACACACACACACATGACACACACACCTTGCTCTCATAGAGTTTTTCCCGCTTGTCGGTGAGCACAGATCGGATGACAGTGCCAGCATACTCAATCACCATCTCTCCAGGCTCAATCTCCCTAATGCAGTACAGCCCTAGACCATGGATGCCTGACTGGAACACGCCCACATGTTGCTTGTACGTCTTTTGAAGGTTACGGTAGCGCATAGCCATCGGCAGATCCAATGCTGACTGCATCCTGGGTGGAACAACACATTGGGCACTCAACTCACAGATTGTACACAAGTCCATCACTGCTGAGAACAACTTGAACATTATTCTGTTCCATACGGCAATAGTGTTTAAAGTTCTGTATGAACTTTGCAGAAGTTCTACAGTGCTTTGAATGTGGTAACACGATTGAAATATGCAATTGTTTGATTTTTTTGTGTACACAACTCACTTGGTGACTCCAGCATTCTCGGCTACTGCCATTGCAGCCTCTAGTGCCGCAGTGTCTACCTCAGGTTTGAGAGGGCGGAAGGAGGACGTCAGGAAACTAAACATGTCCCGTGGAGAGCGAACACTGGAGAAGAAAAGCACAAATATAAAAAGTATTTTACCTCCAAGACCGTTCAGCCCAAAGGCCAATCTTCAACTTAAGGAGAGGCACTTGACTTGGGAAGCGTGAGAGAGAAGCTATGAGAGAGAAGCTACGAGAGAGAAGCTTGGGACTTACCCACAAAATGGCTCAGTCCTAGCACTGCCACTGGGGTTGAATGCTGCTCTCTGAAGGGGAGAAAGGAGCAGGAAGGAGGAGGGAAGGATGAGAGGGCCAGGAAGGGTAGGAAAATGGAGTAAAACACAGTGAGAAGGGCAGGTCATGAATGAGCTTACTGTTGCCTGCCAGCTGGAGAGCTTCTCAGGATGGTGGTATGTAAAGTGGTATCCACTGCACTTCTCAGAGTTGGGCAGCTGTTCCAACAGTTGGACCACCAGAGGATGACGGAGGCCAAACTGACGGTAGACGTCTGTACCTGCACAGAGGGAGGAGACCAGGTAGTTGGTGCCGGACCCAAGCACACTACACACACCTCTCACTCACCAGTGTAGGGGACGAAGGGCAGGTCTAGTTTGGCTCTCTGCAGCTGAAGCTCAGCAATCACTGAACACCACAACTCTGCAGGTGAGAAGACCATACGTACAATACCAGTGCAGGCTGCAGGGAAGGGGCCTGGTGGGCTTTAATTGGAAGGAGAGAGCCAAAGACTTCACATGTAGCATTGCTCTCCTCTACTACTACATACATGCACATCTTGGTTCTAAGACTCCCCACCCATCTCCGGCCCCCTTGGCTTTTTTAAGTTGCAAAATGTATAAAAACAGACCGAAAGTTGGGAGGCGCCTGGGAACGAGATTAGTCAGTTTGTTGAAATTATACTGATGTACATGCAATATAGCAATTCGTATGACGACAAATAGTATTTCCACTCAACCAATCAAAATGCTGCAATATTATCATAGTAGTCGCTTGTCTGCACAATATGACAGACACACATTGACCTCTGACCTTCGAGGTTGTTGCTGGACCACTGCTCCCCTTGGGAGGTGGAGAGGGTGAAGGTGAGGGTGTGAGGGTTGGAGGGGAGACCTGCATGGAACCGCCTCACACAACACGATCGCTGTACAGCATCTGAGCTGTCCTGGGAAGGAAGAGGGGAGGAGAGGAGGAGAGCGGAGGAAGGAGAGGAGGGCGGTGGTCGACGCTTGGGAATACGAAAGTTTCTGATTGCTTCTGCGTTTGGGAAGTGAGATAGCTTGTGATCGTCAGTGGTGGGAGGGGAGGCGGGGATGCCGTACAGGACCAGCTGAGAGTGTTGTACTACTGGTACAAATCTTAGACTAGTGATTCCGTCCAGTGCCAGGGCAGGTTTCACGGCTGGTGGTGGGGGGCTGGAGAGTCTCCTGCATAAACAACAGACAGAATATGCCAAGACTGAAATTTGAAGTTTTGTCAAACACTGCAACAATCTCTAACATGGACACTCATTCTAGTTAACCCTTAACCTGAATCACAGCTTGCAAAATGTTGTCATATATGTCGTATAGCGGGATAATTGGGCTAACCCCTACATGTACATCATGATCACAGCTTGCAAAATGTTTCAGATATGTAACCCTCCATTATTGCATACTGCAAGCGATCAAAACCTGGGAACAAGGCTAGAACATCTTGTGTTACAGGGATATGTACCTTTCTCTGTATCATATAATGCATACCCATGCTCGTACAGACTCTCACACTGCACTGCACCCGTGTCTAAATGTGCTTGTGAAAATTACTAAGTTTAGTCAATTAAAGTTCCTAGTGTGTCCAGTTTGTTTTAGAACCCCGGTTTACCTCTCACGGTGGCGGAGGGTGTCCCAGGTGGTGGTCAGCTCCCCGACTGTCACACAGGGACAGCCGAGGTCTGGAGCTTCCACCGTGGTACCCTCCATTGAGGGGGCGTGGCTGGCCCACCAGTCCTCTTCCTCAGGAGCACTAAGTATGAGAGTGTAGGTACACGGGACAGAGGGACAACGCACACTCCAGAAGTCACAGCGACACCTGCAGAGATCGCACACAACCAAATCATGAACCTTGAACTAAAATAATATTCCCCACTCTTTTTGAACTTTCTCTCCCTCTAAAATCCAAATCTGCCATAATATTTCTCAGTCTTTTGAACTTTCTATGATGGGGCAAATAAGCCAGGGCATACTCTTTCTCCCCACCTTACAGATGGAGAGAAAAAGTGAACTACATGTACATCCTTTTCCCCTTCAGTACAGTGAAAATTTCAAGTGTACCCCCTATACTCTTTTTCCCCATCATCAGAGGGAGAAAAAGTTCCGCAAGTTCCTACCTAACTAAACCCCATGTAATCATACACTGTGTGGCCAAAGAGCCAGGGAGGGGGCTGGAAACGAGGAGGAAACTTCACACAGTATAAACTTCATTCTCTTCTCTCCTCCCCACACACGAGGGCTACAGCAGTACTTGTACTGGTCTGGCAGCAGCAAGTTCGGCATCTCTGAGAGTTCCGTGAGAGAGCCCAGACCCTGCACACACAGTGACCCTGGAACAAACACATGAGGAGACGAACAAGGTCGCTAAGCTCACAGTGACCCTGGAACAAACACACGAGGAGACGAGATCTTACCAATCTGAATGCTGGTCTTGGCCGGTTGAAGGGAGCGTGGGATCTTGCGACTGGTTCTGTCTGGATGAACCTCCACTATCACACACCGTAACACAGCAATATCAACATCAGCCAAGACAGCCTGGTAAAGGGAGGGGGAGGGGAGTGTGGGGGGAGAAAGGGAGGAGTGGAGGAAGGGAGGAGGGGGGGGGAAAGAGAGGAAGGGAGGAGGAAGGGGGAGGGGGAGAGGAGGAAGGGAGGAAGGGGAGAAGGGAGGGAGTGGAGGGGGAGAGTGAAATGTTGCCAGGTTGTGGGTAGCTGCAACTTAATTGTTACTGGGTAAAACGATGATGGATCCGGAGAAGTCACGTTGTGAGTGGCTACAACTCAATTGCTATCAACAATCTCTCAGGAAGGGATGTAACAAGGAAGGGAAGGAATATAGTGACCATCAAATGCTGTACCTTGCCCTCTGCGAGGCTGGTGTGTTGCTCGCAGTAGACCTCCTTGTTCTTGAGGAAGAGACACTTGGCCTTGCGGGCACACTGAAAGTGGTAGTTGGCTGTGCACCAGCTTGCGCAACACCCCACGGTCGCACCCACTTCACGACACACATCACAACGCTGGAGGGGAAGAGAACAGCTTGGATTTTAAAAAGAATGTGTACACTACGATCAAAAATAACAGGAGGAAGCTAGGGCGTAAGCGTGTCTACTAAGTGCATATGAGCTTCATCCTCAACTGAAAATTCAGCACTGCATGGATATCGCCACACTATGCCAGATGTTGCAGGAGTTGGCAACCTGAACTTGTATGGTATGATACAACAAGCCTTGCTAAACTTTGCTGCACTTGGCAACAACAATTCTTGAAGCTATTAATTTGTAGGCAGGAATAAAATTGATGTAAGCTTTTCAGAAAGAGAAAAAATCTCAATACAGTGTTTTGAATAATGATGGATTGATGTCTACAGGAGACTCCTACAGATATGTGAGATATATTGAGCTCAAAATTACTGTAGTTAGCAGCCTACCAGTCGCACACCCCTGCTGATGGCCGCGTGCACACAGCACAGGATCCCAGAGCACTCCTCGTACACCTCTGCCGACCACACGGCACAGTTGACATGCACCCACTCGTCCACTGCACAGGGCAAGAGCCGCCCAGCCTCCTACAGGACCAGCAACAAGACATCATGAAATGGTGAAACTAGAAGGGGCCAATGGTGGCCTTTAGGACAAGACGTGGTGCTCACCATTGGCTCTGCGTCTCCCTCCACTGAACACAGTACACACCGTCTACCATCCTCTGTGTGGTGCTGCTCCGGCTCACATCTGCCCAGTGAGTCCCGGGGCATGTCTTCCTGTACCTGTACACCTGAGGCATAGCAGTGGTCGTGCACGAGCAGTGGGGGCCTGGAGGGAGGGAGGAAGGGGAGGAAAGAGGGAGGGAGGGAGGAGAGGGGGAGGGAGGAGAGGGGGAGGGAGGAGAGGGGGAAGGGAAGGTGGGAGGAAGAGAGGAGGGAGGGAGGGAGGGAGGGAGAGGAGGAGAGGTGAAGTACATGTCTTTGGATAAACAAGAGAATGGCAAAATAAATTGTCTTACCAATTGAGCTCCGGTGCCTTCAACTTCTTCTCGTCCTCTCTCCTGACTCCTCCCTCCTCACCCTTGTACTCTTCACTCTGTTTTTCCTTCTCTCCCTCCTCTTTGTTAGTGTCTCCCTCAAACCCATCCAGATGGAACCATGGGAAGTACTGCGCCATTAGCTGGAGACAGAGGGAGGGAGTGAGGGAGAGGGAGTGAGTGAGGGAGAGTGAGGGAGAGGGAGAGAGAGGGAGAGAGAGTTCTTCTACTACTTCAAACCAAAGAGTAAAACATGAGAACATGCGAACGTGGAGGTACATGTATATGAGGTGTACTGTCCTGTGTTGGTACCTTGACAAAGTTGGCTCTCATGGTGACGGTGGAGCGATACACCAACGACCCTGGTTTGTGGTCCTTCAGACAGGCTTGCAGTGCCATGCCCACTTCCCATGCAAACTGTGGCACAGTGGAGAACTGCTGACCGGCCGGCTGCACTCCATGGCCAGGAACATTTAGTGCCGACAACATCTGCAGAGTACATGTAACTATAGTGATACGCACCTGTAAGTAACTTTAGCTGAAAAGGTGACCATGCAATAGTGGATGTCAAATCCATGATAACAATTGAAATGCTACACTTTTAGCTTCATATATAGCACTCTTCTTCACTCTTCTCTAGCATTTACTGCAGTCCCCAATCAACAATGGTGATAATCCCCCAGTCAAATTTGACTATCAAGCTGAGCCTCTTCCAACAGCAGTACGTCATTCTGAGATATATAGTGTACATTACTCAATGATTGCACACAGGGCAAAGAGCCGGTTTGTCTACAAAGGGTCTGACTGGACTTTGTGTTTTGGAGAGCTCAGTGAACGAATGTTGAAACCATTGTCCAACAGCACACACAGGTATAAACATGTATAGACGACGATGCATTCACCATGCACATACCACGTATTGAACATGCATGTACATGTAACACAAACAGTACATGCTTGTACCATGTATAAGTAGTTCCATATATGACCTGTTTGCATACTTTTTGGCATGCCATCCTTACATCTTTCTACATTTTTAATGTTTGAGTAGTAATAAATACCTGCATGCTACATGCATGTACATTAACATGCATGTAGCATACCTGAAAAACATCCCAAAACCACTCACAAAACATGTTCGTGCATGTATCATGTATCACGCATGTAGTTAACCTGAAACTTTCATGAAACAGGCATGTATGTAACATGAATGGTTTCAGTGCCTGAAACATCTAGCAGGATGCATGTAACGAATGCATGCCATTTTGTTCAGGGGATACATCACAGAACATGCACACAGTAATATGGAATACTTACCTCAGTGAATGATGTGTGCATATACTCATTGACAGCCATTCTCCACCCTGCCTCCCCTCCCTCTGCTCCACGACACAGCCGACAGTGAAACACCACCGACTCCGGCAGGTCTGACAGAATCTCATACTCTTCGTCTACACAAAGGTTGACAGGAGATCAATGAGAGTCACTCCAGTATAGTGTCTTTAAACAGGAGTGTTGCACCAGCAATATGCCAGCCTTTAGCTAGCCTCGTTCCCAGCCTCTTTCTCAGAGGAAATGAGCCTGGGAACGAGGCTAGCCTTCAGCAACGTACAAGGAACAAGAAACAAGCTACTGAAGGAAAATAACAAAATTTCATTAATAGCCATTCACTCGTGCTATTAATCCCAAATTGCACTCGAAACCATGCTATCAATTATACAAAGAACTGAAGTGCAAGAGGTGTTGAGATCTGGCAAGTACGAAAGAAGATGTGTTTTCCTAACAAAAAAGCGCAAGGTCTGGCAAGTACGAAACCCCTCCCTCCCAAATGAAGTCCTCGATGGAAGGTTACGAAATGAAGCCAACCTTAGAGTCATAGTCACTGTCAGAGTAGCACTCTCCGCACACAGGACAGTAGTTTCCTGGGAGGAGAACAAGAGAGACCTTGTTACCCTCACCACGTGGGAACAAGACTAGCCAGCGTACCTCTCTCTTTCAGCTGATGGCAGTCTACACAGTAGGTGAAATCATCCCTCCACTGTGTACCTGCAATCTGTTACCATCGACAGATGAAACAGGCCAAAGGGGACGGAGAAGAAAAGGGAAGAAGGAGTCAATCAACACAGATGAAACCTTGCAGCCCCGGCCTGGTGTACCTTGCAGGGTGAGGAAGATTTGCAGCTGAGACATGCGGTGCAGTCCACACATTTCCATCTTCCACAGACGGTAGTAGATTGATGGTCACTCAGACAGCCCGGGTGGAACCAACGCCCACACACCACACAACACACCGCGACACTGGAGAGAGAGAGAGAAGGAAGAACAGCATGTGAGGACAGAGTTAGACTCTTTTGAAATGAGGGCGTAAAAAAACATCCTAGCTAGAAAGAATAGCTCCGAAGGGTTGCCGAACAACAAGCGTGAAATATCCGCAGTGACAAAATTTAGCTAACGCGAGTCGAATCGCCAACGGAACGGAAGTCAATAGACGTCCATACAATTTTATTTGCACCGGAAGTTAAGCTTCCTGTTTAAAAACGGCTGGTACAACAATTCTCATTATATATTCATCGACTTATATTTCTTTCTGTACTTCTGTACTGAGAAGTCCAAGTAATGTAAGCAAATTAATAATAACATGAACAAAATAATTATGCATGATTTTAAAGACTATACAAATAACGAAGAAAGTATGATTGTACTCAGGAGGCTTCAGGAGCAGCAGCCGATACAAAGATGGTGAATACTGGTGGAAGAAGTCGCCGGAGGCTCTCATTCCCACCTGTACAGGAGCAACCAGAGGATGAGCTAAGTAACTGTGCACTTTGTTCAGGCTGTTACACATCGCTATATGAGCCTCAGACATGGAGGAATGAACAAGCATAGCAGATAGCAAAATCCTTCCATATTTGGCCTGATAAACGTATTTGTCGCTTATGCAAACGCAACTTGGTATGTTTTTTGACACAATATTTCCTCCATAACATAACCAGACACCTCAGACAGGACAATATCTTTCTTGTCGCTGGTGGATTTCAAGGTGCTATACAAGATACGGCTTGGTTTGTCTCTTATGGCACCAGGCCCCAACCCAACCCAGCCTATACAAGTAACGCAGAAGAAGCTGACACAAGGCTTTGGATGCATGTAAAAAGAACAAACGCTTCAAAAATACTCATCCTATCTCCGGATACCACTTCAGCATGGGAGTGAAAAGAATATAGTTATACAACTCAGTACATTAAACAATTAAAGTATTTGCACCTGTCAACTTTTGTTACAGTACTACGGAATGACCCCGACCTCTCAGCCATCCCACCCCAGTTGATACCTCAAGTTTTTCAAACCATCTTTGTGGCTACCGGCTGCGATTACATCTCGTTTTTTAGCGGAATTGGTAAAGCCACCTTCCTGAGATATTTCTATCAGCATGCTGAGTTTATTTCCAGTGGCAAATACAACCTACCAGGTAACTGATGTTGATATTCTGGGTTCTTAGCATTCTTACGACTTGTTGGAACTGTCTACTCCCAAAACATTCTTCAGGCTTTTCCACTACTCCAGATAGACACTTCAATAAATTCACTGATCCCAACCCATTACAACAGCATTGTAGCTTGATGACATCAGACAAACCATTTGGGATAGGATACAATTTGAGAGTGAGACGATTCCTAGCACTGAGGCACTATATCGTCACTGGAGACGAACATGTTGGGTGCTAGACATGTGGAAGAAGGCCAATAACAACCACATGGTTCTCCACCCCCATGCTAACTTTGGATGGAAAGTTACTGATGAGTCCCTCACCTTTGACAGTGAAAGCAACATGGAAGCAGTCCGGCAACGCGTCATCCAGCTTCTGAAAGGCTGCAAGTGTAAAACTGGTTGCACAACTTCACGATGTGGCTGCAGGAAGAAGAATAAAGAGTGTTCAGAAGGATGTGAGTGTACAAATTGTTCCAACACACAGTCAAACACACATACAGCCATTGACAATAGTGAAGATACCTTAATGGAGCTGAGTCTTGAAGAAAACTTTATGGAAAATAGGGAGCAATTTCTGGATGATGAGGTTGACGAAATTATGGACTATGACTTTGGTGAGTACCCATTATGTGAAGAACATGAGGATAGCAGTGAAGTGGAAGATAGCATTGAAGTGGAAGATAGCATTGAAGTGGAAGATAGCATTGAAGTGGAAGATAGCATTGAAGTGGAAGATAGCAGTGAAGTGGAAGATAGCAGTGAATATTTTGACTAAAGTACAAATATATTTGAACAAACTGTTGAGTGTTTTATGTATAAAAGTTAACACATCATGTATAAACTGACGCGGAAATCTTTTCTGCACCTGATCTTCAAACGAAAGTCACACTTATACTTACTTCAATAAATAATGGATAACATATATCGATATCTACTTGTTCTCACCTTATTTGACCGAGTTACATTTGCAAACATTTGCCAGGTAACCGCCGTCATCATCGTAGTCGCCGCAAAAAAAACTCGAAAGACACTAAGGCAGTTGACTTATTTCCATCCTAGGGAGTCCGGTTCGACAATACAACACTTGCTTTCTGTATTGTTCCACTTAAGTTCTCAGCAAGGCTCATGGCTGGCCGTGTAGCACCCTCACTTCTCACCCGGCTGTGTATCAAGAAATGGCTGACGAAGAAGCCCTGCAATGACGTAATCGTGCAAATAAATTCACGTGACTATTCCGCATATGTGGCTTGAAATAGGGATCACATAACTTTAGTCTACAACCGGTTTTAGTGGTTTTGGAGGTTTTATGCTGGTTGTATATGGGTTGTGTGCTGGCACAGGTGATGGTGATCTGTGATCTGTGCATTATTGAAGTTGTTTGTGTTACTAAAGTTTTGTGATCTGTACATAGTTTTTAGGTTTGTGATCTGGAGGTTTTAGGAGTTTTCTGAGGTTGTAAGTGGGTTGTGGAGGTTTTAGAGGTTGTATAGGTTTTCTGAGGTTGTCTGTGGGTTGTGGAGGTTTTAGAGGTTGTATAGGTTTTATGAGGTTGTCTGTGGGTTATGGAGGTTTTAGGGGTTGTATAGGTTTTTTGAGGTTGTCTGGGACCAATCGTATTGAACTGTTTAATGAAAACATGTTCTAAAACCTCAGAAACCTCTAAAACCTCAGAAACCTCTAAAACCTCTGAAACCTCTAAAACCTCTGAAACTTCTAAAACCTCAGAAACCTCTAAAAACCTCTAAAACCTCAGAAACCTCTAAAACCTCTGAAACTTCTAAAACCTCAGAAACCTCTAAAACCTCAGAAACCACTAAAACCTCTAAAACCTCGGACACCTCTAAAACCTCTGAAACTTCTAAAACCTCAGAAACCACTAAAACCTCTAAAACCTCGGACACCTCAGAAACCACTGCGACCCATTCACAACCTCTCTACAACCTCAGAAACCTAAAATCACAGAATTCTGACTGCGTAGAACCTTTTACTTGAACTGCCTTGTACCACTCATCTTAAGACAAGAATATGGAGGGGTAGCTCGTCACTGCGCACGTACATTTCATAGCTTCTTACTCCAAAACCCAGAAAACCACTAAAACTGGTTGTTTAAAAAATTAATTCGATCCCTATAATAAGCCAGGTATACTATTCCGTTGGCGAAATGACTGCATACACGCGAGGAGTGCTACTATGTTCGAGTTGAATTGCAATTCACTTCAGTTCATGATAATGCTACAACGCCATTCGAAGAGGAGTGAAATCCAGTCATACCGTATAACGGGAAACTTTCGAGGGAGAAAACTTTCGCGAATTGGCGAAAAATAAGATTTTCGCGAGAAAACTTTCGCGGATTGCTCGCTAGCGTCGCTGCCTAAAGACGCCACGCGGAGAAAACTTTCGCGAAAATTTTCTCCTTCGAAAGTTTCCCGCTATACGGTAGTTGTCGCTGGGTAAGAGAGCGCTTTTCCTTCTTGAGACGCGCTCGACACAAACACACACAAAAACTAAACAAAGCGGGAAGGCGCGAGGGTACGTTAAACTTTAACCGCTGACACCGCATTCCACCCAGGTCGCGGGCCACTCGTGTCTACTCGTGATCTACACTCGTGGACGCGCTCGCTTTGTTTACCCTAAACAAATAAGTTAGCTCACTTTGTCTCACCTTATCTTCCCGTCTCTCTTTGTGCCAACGGTCCAACGGTAACCGCGGCGTCTTTCTCTTTCGCGCCAACAACGCAACAGTGAGTAGTCATCTTTCCCTCTCTCCTGTGCGCGCCAACACTGCAACGCGCGGTAGCTGTCTCCTTTCCCTCTTTTTCGCACCAACGCTGCAACTGTAGCAGCTAAGCCGTCTCCTTTTCCTTCCCTCTACGTCAACACTGTAACGGTAGCAGAGTCTATAATTTCCCTTTCTCTTTCGCGCCGATGCTTGCAATTGTAGCCGTATCTCAGGTTCCGTCTACTAGTCTTTTTCCCCATTCTCTTTCACGCTGCTTGCAACTGTAGATACTTGTCTCCTTTCTCGTCACTTTGTACCCAACGTTACACTCTGACAACTATAGCTATAGCTTGGTTAAGCAGCCTTTTCCACCCAGACGCACAAGTTTTCAAACGTGCACAAGCGCTGGAGAAGTTGTAAAATTTGTGCACATGCGCGCGCGGTTAGCTCATGTCTGGCTTCTCCCTACCCCCTGCAGTGTTGCAAACGGTATCCCATCATCCAAAACTTTAGAAACAAACACATTATTCACTTGCATGATGTGGAATACAAAAAATTTGCAAAAATGTCATACTTCAGAGTATGTATATATATGGATACAAACCACAAAAAAGCTGTTAGTCACACATTACAACACGCCAATCACAAATCACACCCCACACATCAGATTCAGTTCGCTCGGGATTTGGCAGCAATGAGTCCTCCTCATTCCCATTGTTGAGGTGGAAGAGGGTGGCATCAGAGACAGCGTGGTAAAATATTTTGGTTCACTAGACAGGTTGGTGGGTTTACTCGGCAGAAGAGACAGTTAGGTGGGTCCACTGGGCACTGGAGACAGTCGGGCAGCCTCTGCCATAAGTTGTTGAACAACTTGGTCCAGGGTGTTTGGTTCCTCTTTTGCTTCGGAGCCGCCGGCTAGTTTATCTTGCGCTGCTTTCTCCAAGGTGTCCAGGTCTCTGCTTGTCTTGGAGACAGTCTGCTCGGCTAGACTTTCTTGTGCTGCTCTTTGTAGATTGTCCAGCTCAAGTGTAATGAGATCAATAGTCTCAGATGTTTCGTTAGCACTGGCTGCACCACTGGTTGCCTTGGCAATCAATGGTGCAGCCAGTGCTAACCTTGGCAGCCAGAGCTAACCTTGGCAACCTGGCAGCCAGAGTTAACCTTGCCAACCGGGCAACCTTGGCAACCGGGGTTTGCCACTCTATTTCTTTATCACTAGACAGTTCAACTTTCTCCTCATCAATGTCATCTTTGTCACCATCACCACCAGGGGTTTCCTCTTCCACTTTCTCATTAGGGATTTCCCCTTCTAGTTCACTCTGATTAGCAGTTTTTCCCTCCAACAAATTCTCATTAGGGACTTTCCCCAGTAATTCATCAGCACTAGGGGTTTCCCCTTCTACACCTTCAGGGCTGACGCAGGTTGCAAAATGGCAGGAGAGGGTTATTTTTCAAGAGATGCCTCAAGCAGCGGGGGGTTGTTTTGGGGACAGAACACGATACGGTCAAACTTTCGACTGTTCAGATCTTCTCGCAACCACAGTCTGACCGTCTCCACCACCACATGTGGAGATACTGTGTGTGTGTGTGGGTGGGAGGGATATGGGGAGGTGTGGGCATGTGTGTGTGAGTGGGGAGGGGAAAAGGGGGCCAGGTCAATGAACGAGAGGTAAACAGACCACTAGTCTTGCAGTCTGTATAGAGCTGCAGTAAACATTTAAAGAGGAAAGAGAACTTGCAGGAGGCAGCTAGATTTCTATGACTGTACTAATACCTTAGTCAGTGAAATTACAATATTAATGTGACAGTGTGTGCATAGAAACCACAGTGTATTTGGTCGTATTGCCACAATGAAGGTTCTCCATTGCCATGCTGAACTTCCACTAAGGATGGAAATATGCGACGCTAAAAGTTGATTTTTACACTGTACTGTCACAAAGAAAGACCAGGATTGCACTAAAATGGTCATCCCTCCGTTAAATTTCTCAAAAATAATCACTCTCCACTCACCGGAAACAGCTGCAAAGCCGTCCAACCAAAAGACAATGGTTTTGTCTTTCTCCTGCGCGGCAGTGTCCAGGGCTCCTCGACAACAGCTCAACAGAGACTCCTGCAAGTCACCAAACACACAGTGGAAGATGCCTAGTGAGGAGAAGGGGGCGGGAGGAAGACGAAAGAGGAAGAGTGGAGGGAGAAAAGCGGAGAAGAATACTTGTCATCAGCTTGAACTTTATGTCCTCACACATCATCCTCATCACACACACACACACACATTAATGTTGGGTGGTATGGGAAATTCAATATTGGTATACAACAGTAACATCACGGTATACCGGTATAGGGACGGTTGCCTGAAAGAAGCCTTTTTGCGTGGTCCTTGCTGCTAGGCTTGCTGTTTGCCTTCTTCTTTACCTCAGGGATGATGAACCTTCAGGTGTGACAGCAGGTTCGATGTATTAACACCTTTCACTGATACCGATTTTTTGCGCAACTGACAGATCACAGCATACTGGGTCTTCGGTCTTCCTTGTCTGCCTCAAACCAAAAATATACCCAAACTGCCAATTTCATACCCCTCAATTTTCAAACGAGGCCATCGCTATCGCTACCAGTTTCGCTTCTCGATTCAGCACCAGCAGGACTAGCGATCACAGCCATCTTTATCACCGAATTCACATGGTGTGAACTTCTACGCATGCGCAATATAAACTTTGTGATTTAGCGCGCACACGCTGTAAACCGGTACACCGGTACAGTGTCGGAATAGCAACCAGCTATACCGGTTTAAGTCAAATACCGCAAATCACCAAAAATACTGGTATAGCACCCAACATTAACACACACACACACACACAACATACGTGTTACGTGTGGTTGGGAGGTTGTGTCCTTGTGTGATAATGTTTTCTTCCAGTCGACACTGTTTGGAGAGACAGAGCTCGTCCAGTAGCTCCCTTCCACCGGCCTTCAGCAACTGATACAGTACTGTGTTGAAGGTGGGGAGGGGGGGGGGGAGAGAAAGAAGAGACAGTTCAAGGGTATGAGAGGGGAGGGAGGGAGTAGTGGACATTAGTGAGAGTGAGTGAGTGAGTGTATGAGGATGCTTGTGGAGGGAGGGAGTAGTGGACATTAGTGAGAGTGAGTGAGTGAGTGTATGAGGATGCATGTGGAGGGAGGGAGCAGTGGACATTAGTCAGAGTGAGTGAGTGAGTGTATGAGGATGCTTGTGGAGGGAGGGAGTAGTGGACATTAGTGAGAGTGAGTGAGTGAGTGTATGAGGATGCATGTGGAGGGAGGGAGTAGTGGACATTAGTGAGAGTGAGTGAGTGAGTGTATGAGGATGCTTGTGGAGGGAGGGAGTAGTGGACATTAGTGAGAGTGAGTGAGTGAGTGTATGAGGATGCATGTGGAGGGAGGGAGTAGTGGACATTAGTGAGAGTGAGTGAGTGAGTGTATGAGGATGCATGTGGAGGGAGGGAGTAGTGGACATTAGTGAGAGTGAGTGAGTGAGTGTATGAGGATGCTTGTGGAGGGAGGGAGTAGTGGACATTAGTGAGAGTGAGTGAGTGAGTGTATGAGGATGCATGTGGAGGGAGGGAGCAGTGGACATTAGTCAGAGTGAGTGAGTGAGTGTATGAGGATGCATGTGGAGGGAGGGAGTAGTGGACATTAGTGAGAGTGAGTGAGTGAGTGTATGAGGATGCATGTGGAGGGAGGGAGCAGTGGTCATTAGTGAGAGTGAGTGAGTGAGTGTATGAGGATGCATGTGGAGGGAGGGAGCAGTGGACATTAGTGAGAGTGAGTGAGTGAGTGAGTATATGAGGATGCATGTGAAGGGAGGGAGTAGTGGACATTAGTCAGAGTGAGTTTCCTCTCTCCCTTCCATCCCTCACCTCCTCTCCCCTCCCTTCCCCCCCGCTCCCTTCCCCCACCTCTCCCTCCTCTCCCTCCTCACCCTCCATCCACTTACTGTTCTCCTTCCCAGCTGGGTCTGGTTTGATGGAGATGAGAGGGATGATGAGGGCATTGCTCAGCAGGTGGCTCACACTCCCAGTGTACGGAGATACAATGTTATTGAAACGGCTTGAGTGGGGAGAGGGAGAGGAGGGGATTGCTAGAGATACCAAAGTGTAAAGTATTGGATGAAGAGGAAAACACAGGAGGAAGGAAGAGTAGTTGAACAAAAGTTCTGAAGAAAGAGGAGGAACAGGAAGAGCGAGGGCAAGAGGAATGAGAGTGGCACTAGGAGACAAAATGCTTGATTCATCAAACAGCAAACTGGTAAAGAATTCAGTGCTGCTGAAGCAGACAGAGGGAGAGACAGATGGTTGGAGAAACTGGTAACAAGTTTTCACAGTACCACAGTGTTGCTATGGTTACCTGTTAAAGGGAAAGAGGTGTGTCCCAGGATTGTCAGACGGAATGGTGTCACCCCAGGGAGGTAGCGTATGTGCTGGTGTGAGGCTGTGTGGGGTGGGGAGGGTGATGGTGTCGGACAGGTGCCGGCTCTCAGTTCGTGTGAGATCTCGGAGTCGAGTCTGCTTCGCACGCCTCTCAAACTGCATGTGTGTGAGGGTGTGAGGGTGTGAAGATCACATGACAGCTAATGGTCTCGTGAAAGAGCACCCACCCCACTTTTGGCCCGATTTCCTGTATAGGGTCAAAGTTTACTCGAATGAGCAACCAACCTGGAGCGAGCTTTGTGTGGAGTTTGAGAAGCACAGCCTCAAGCACTATGCATATCTGAGGTAAGACCATCTTTGCGTAGATGGTGGACCACGAGCTACACTATGCTCACGGTAACATGGTGGCGTTCAGAGTGTTGTGTGCCATCAGAACTCGACTTTGAAGCCACTGGTTGTTCCGTTGTATATTATTATTCGTCCAATTGTTCGTCCAATTATTCGTCCAATTATTTGCATTGAGTTGCTGTAAACATGACATGGGCGCACTTTCATGGTTAACTGTGAAACACTCAAAAGAGCACTTGTAAGGTGCTCCGCCCATGGGCGCTCTTTTGTGAGGCTACGGTAATGCATTCAGTAAGGGTTGAGGGTGTGAGGGTGTGAAGGTATGAGGATGTGAGGATGGAGATGGGACAACAGGCACTGTTGTCCCGTTGTATACGTAATAGTTATACCATGGCTTCGAGGGCTGTACAGGTTTTATTGCCCGAGCCCGAGGGCGGAACGAGGAAGCCATGGTATAACTGTTTTTTATAGCCTACTGCGTGGGTGTTTCATGTGGTATCCTCCAGCACTTTAAACGTGGTAACATATGGAACAGAATAATGTTCCAGGTCTTCTCAGGACTGCTGAAGAGGATGATATATTGTCAGACCTGCCGGAGTCGGTGGTGTTTCACTGGTATCTTCCTGGTTCGTCTACTCATGTTTTGTCTACCGCTGTTTCGTCTAATCCAATTTTGTCTACTGCTGTTTCGTCTAATCCAATTTTGTCTACCGCAGTTTCGTCTAATCCAATTTTGTCTACTGCTGTTTCGTCTAATCCAATTTTGTCTACCGCAGTTTCGTCTAATCCAATTTTGTCTACCGCAGTTCTAATCCAATTTTGTCTACCGCAGTTTCGTCTACTCATGTTTTGTCTACCGCTGTTTCGTCTAATCCAATTTTGTCTACCGCAGTTTCGTCTAATCCAATTTTGTCTACTGCTGTTTCGTCTAATCCAATTTTGTCTACCGCTGTTTCGTCTAATCCAATTTTGTCTACCGCTGTTTCGTCTAATCCAATTTTGTCTACTGCTGTTTCGTCTAATCCAATTTTGTCTACCGCAGTTTCGTCTAATCCAATTTTGTCTACCGCTGTTTCGTCTAATCCAATTTTGTCTACCGCAGTTTCGTCTAATCCAATTTTGTCTACCGCTGTTTCGTCTAATCCAATTTTGTCTACCGCTGTTTCGTCTAATCCAATTTTGTCTACTGCTGTTTCGTCTAATCCAATTTTGTCTACCGCTGTTTCGTCTAATCCAATTTTGTCTACCGCTGTTTCGTCTAATCCAATTTTGTCTACCGCTGTTTCGTCTAATCCAATTTTGTCTACTGCTGTTTCGTCTAATCCAATTTTGTCTACCGCAGTTTCGTCTAATCCAATTTTGTCTACCGCTGTTTCGTCTAATCCAATTTTGTCTACTGCTGTTTCGTCTAATCCAATTTTGTCTACCGCAGTTTCGTCTAATCCAATTTTGTCTACCGCTGTTTCGTCTAATCCAATTTTGTCTACCGCTGTTTCGTCTAATCCAATTTTGTCTACCGCTGTTTCGTCTAATCCAATTTTGTCTACCGCTGTTTCGTCTAATCCAATTTTGTCTACCGCAGTTTCGTCTAATCCAATTTTGTCTACCGCTGTTTCGTCTAATCCAATTTTGTCTACTGCTGTTTCGTCTAATCCAATTTTGTCTACTGCTGTTTCGTCTACTGCACAAATACTGGAAATTCCAAGTTTGTTGTCATACTCATAAATGGCAAATGTGCACTTGGACTGGTTTGTCTACCAATATACTGATATGTTAAGACAGACAGGCTGATGACTGACCATCCAGGCCCTCCCCACGCTCACCTCACAGGCGTGGTTGATGAATCTAGCCTCGTTGCCTGACATGGTTGCGTCCACCACTTCATCTGAGTTGATGTGGAACATGTAACATCCAATACCCTGGAGAAATGGACAGACAGAATTCTCAACTGACATGTATCCACCCACACATACACACACCCACACACACACCCACACACACACACACACACACACACACACACACACACACACACAAACACACACACACACACACACACACACACACACACATACACACACACACACACACACACCTTGCTCTCAAAGTTTTCCCCGCTTGTCAGTTAGCACAGATCGGATGACAGTGCCAGCATATTCAATCACCATCTCTCCAGGCTCAATCTCCCTAATGCAGTACAGCCCTAGACCATGAATGCCGGACTGGAACACACCCACATGTTGCTTGTAGGTCTTTTGAAGGTTACGGTAGCGCATAGCCATCAGCAGATCCAATGCTGACTGCATCCTGGGTGGAGCAACACATTGGGTACTCAACTCACAGATTCAACACAAGTACATACATCACTGTGGCAGCTCTGAGAGGACCTGGAACATTATTCTGTTCCGTAGTTCCATAGTGTTACCTAGTCTCGTCCCCAGACAAGGAGAAGTGGTCTGGTGAACCAAGTCGAATTTCTTGGGCTAGCTCACAGCAACGTTCAAAACATTTTGCGGCCAACCCGCTCAAAAAAGGGTACGGACATTCGAATGGAAATGAACAAATTTTACTGTTGTAAGGGAAGTGCTACGTAATTGGTCGTTACCACTTGTGGGGAATAAGCCCAAGGAATTTGACCTCGTTCAAAAAGTGTTTTATGATGGGTTTTCAGGTAGTTTATGCACATGCGACTTGTTCAGTTTAACAGTCAAAATTAGCCTTGTTCCAAGCCCCTGTCTTGCTCGTGAGTCAGCCAACAATGCAGCATTGACTACACTGGCACACTTGTTTGGTTCAATGGTCAAAATTAGCCTTGTTCCAGGTCTTGCTTGTGAGTCAGCCAACAGGCATGACAACAATGAAGCATTGACTACACTGGCACACAAGTGACGAAAATTGGATGGAGGAGGAACGTGACTAATTTTGACTGTTAAAACAACAGTTTAATTGCACTCTGACTGGCTGTTAAAAATCCATCTTAACTGTTGACTATAGTTGTAGTTGTGACCACAGAGCATCTGGGAATGACTCCCCCTCAGTAAGGCAAGGGAGAAAAATAGGAAAAATAGAGGAGTGGGGAGGGGGGGGAGGATTTGCATGCTATAGCACATACAAACATGTGCCACATTTCTTCCTTAAGGGAAGGGACCCTATACATTAGGGACACATATATACATTAGGGACACAGGGAACTACTCCCACATTCTCTTGTAGTCTTGTGCTCAGACATTTGTCTGAAAGGGGTCTGGGCATGAGACTACATTCTCTTGTATTTTACTTTATCACTTTCCTACAAATTATGACTGGCAGTATTTCATGACAATCTCACATCCAGTGGGAGATAACTCACATGTGATCACTGGTTGCAGGATTCATCCCGTCCTCTATTTCGAGCTCCATTTTCCTTCTGTGGTACCATAGATACTATAAACGGACAAGTCCGTTTATAGTATCTCATGTATCTATGGTGGTACAAACAGATGAGGGGCGTGGTCAGGAGCTAGCTAGTCTGGTTCCCAAACAGGATGAGTCTGGAGTCTGACCACACGGACCTCCCACGCAGTCTAAAACTGGAGGACGGCTACGCCTACATTTGCGTTGTGAGGTTCATCGCTAGCTGTCATCCATTTTCCTCCGCAGAGGAGATTAGTGCTCAAATTCTGGAGACAAAGTTATAACGACTAAGAACGAGGTACGCGCGTCCTTGTTAGCCTCCTCTTTCAATTCTTAATTTGTCTTTCTCTCCCTCCAGATGCCGATCAGTGCTGGGCATCGGAAACAAAAGACTAACGCCATGAAGGCATACCGAAAGCAACGGCAGAACATCTACCACCACTGTCAACTGGGTCATGTAACCCCCAGCTATGCTGTGATAGTGGGAGTGTGTATTCTCATGCTACCCATGTTAGAACCACCAACCGAACATGTGCAGCTAGCAACCATGTACTACAGGAACCCCATCAACAATGTTCACGCACGTCACATGACCTTCAGCCACACCCCACCGGCACAACCATCCCTCAACAACGTGCTACCAGCCATGGCCCTCCAGAACAGAGTAGCGTGGTCAAATATCAAATGTCCATCCCACTCCAGAGTCTGTCATGTTACCCTCAGCCCAGCTCCCACTGTTCCCACTGGTCTGGGGAGGAGGGTGGTGAGGGTGGTGGTGCTTCTACTGCTACTGATGAGTGGAGACATAGAGACGAACCCAGGACCTGTTGGTGAGTGTAGTTCCTAAGAAACTGAAATATGCCTACCATTTGATGGAATCTATAGAGGGCGTGCATACACGTCATCACATCATAGCAACTGTTGCTACGCCGCCATCTTGATAGGCAACATTGCCGTTTTTAATGGGACTTAAGTACTAGCGCGTCGAGCTCCCCGCGCTAGCAACGATCCTACAAGTAGCATCCCTTTCTTGTACAGGTATGTTAACTGTCATGACTAGCTCTCTGCATACTATAAAGTTGAAGCTAAATGCATGCTCCGTACCTCGAAACGAGCTCGTAGAATAGGCCTCGCCATATATTATTCCTATTCATTGCCTTTCAAAATGGCGGCGCGTATACGGTAGTATGCGGAAATATGCAGAACTTGCCTACCGGGTGACGTCACATGCACGCCCTCTATAGATGGTTTATAAGGTCACTTCCGAGGGCAAGAGTCTTGGTCTGTGTTTAGCTGTGCTCAAAATACAGGCAAGGAAGTTCTACATCGAGTCCTTACCGTTAGTGCCGAAAGATAAAAGAAGCTGCTTCTCTGAAGGTGAAAGGTCCGCTGTACAGCTGCCTCTTTGTCATATGTTTGCCCTCCGGAAGTAGGGCGCTTAAATTGATGTTTGGAAACCGTCTATAGCTAGTGACATTATTATGATGCTTTTCAGTGGATTCAGTTATTGAAATCTGATAATTGGAACTTGAGTGCTATACTGGGCCATACTGTAGTTGTATATTGGAGTTAGTAATGACTATATTATAGCGAGAGATGAGGAACACTTTGTTACATGGTTATTGGCTTTGCACTGACAATGTATTTTGTACTGTCGTGTGCCACACACTCTGTAGGTCAAGGAGACCTGAAGTCTCTGCACAGCGAACTACATCCAGTCTCTGACAAGTGGTTCTCTCTTGGAGTACAGCTACAAGTTCCTATCGAAACTCTCAAGTGCATTCGAAGGGAAAATCTCCCAATGACTGAACGTCTACTAGAAATGCTGACAGTCTGGTTGAAGTGTACCAACCCACCTCCCACCTGGACCATTCTCACTGAAGCTCTTGAGAGTCCTCCTGTGGGGGAGGGGCTCCTGGCCCAACAGCTGAGAGACAAGTACTGCACACAAACTGAGAGAGGGGTGACCCATGGCTACCCCACCCAACGACCATCATCCCCTCTTGCGCACCCAGCCTCTAACATCACTTCTCCTCCAGTATCTGAGCAGATGGTACCCATCCAGCAACCAGGAGTAGTCTACTTACCAGAGAGTAAGTGAAACTGTGAGGAAGGATTAGCCTCGTTCCCAGGCCTCCCCCATTTTTGTTCTTCGGTTTGCGTTCAGTATAATACACGGAAGTGGAAGAATGGTGAAAAATGGGGAAGGCCTGGGAACACTTGTCACATGAATGACGTTAGGTGGACGTGGGGTGACTACAACCCTCGCCAGCAGATACAGGTAATGACAATTTTTCAGACTTGTAGGCCATAGTTCACAAGCAACTACTACAGTGTTGTCTGCAAGAAGACTTACCTCAAGCTTCATTTTTCATTTACTAGCTGAAGCCACTGCACAATCACCAAGATCATCCTGGACATTGAGGCTCGGGAACCTGTTGGGTCGTGGTGTCACTCTCATCAGAGGATTATTCAATCCCACCTCCGATCACCCCACTCTTCCTCCAGAGATACCAGCGACTACACAACTTGTCACTGCGACCACAACCCCTCAACATCCAGCACAAGAACACACAGGTATGCACTTGGTAATAGTTTGGTATTACTATTGAAAGTAACCTCGTTCCCAGGCCCGAAGAGCTCGTTCCCAGGCCCAAAGAGGAGGGGAAAGGGGCTGGTTTCAGCCGTTTGCGCATGAGCTTAATTATCTCTGATTTAACCACATGTTGATCAGTGGGAGGGTGTTAATGACGCCTTCCAAGTCACATGGTCAATGACGCCTTCAAAGTCACATGGTCAATCAGTGCATGACGTCGCTATCCATCGTATCAAACCTGCCTAGCTAGCTAGCCTGAGTAGCTTTTATCTCAACACTTTGACCAACAACCTTGCACTGTTTATCAATGAAGATCTCTAGCACAAAGGGCAAACGGAAGCGCATGGAAGCCCAAGTTACCTCTTGCGATGGTTTTACCGGTAGGTAGCCTCTTCTTCTTGCCAGCTGACTCCACTTTCTGTTTATAGCTTCAAATCGGCCGCTGGATGAGTAAAATCGAGTGAGTTTCTTTGCATGCCATATGCTGCTGTGATAAATCTATGGACAGTGTAACAAGAGCGTACGAAAGTATATCAATAGTATGCAGAGACGGTGGAATTCCACCGCGATTAAGCGCATGTGCAAACGGCTGAAACCAGCCCCTTTCTCCTCTTCAGGCCTGGGAACGAGGCTATATTGAAAGTGTCATTGTTCTATGCTGAAAATCATGACTCGTCTTCCCAATTGTCTGCAGCTCTGCTAGACAGACAGTCAATCAAACAACAAGTAAAGCAGCTACAAGATCATTTCATTCGTCTCACATACTGCACACATGATAAAGGTATCAGTGTGCATAGTGTTCATGCTTGGTTGATATCACTGGATGTTTTTCGGCAACGTGAACACCAAGAGTTCATTAAGGACCATCTCACAAACATTGACAAAGAAACACATCTCAACAACCTTTGGGCAAGGCTAGGTACCTATTGGAACTTCCTAAACTTTGACCTTTTGGAACATCTTGTCAGCGGATTTGGCAGTGAAGACCTCAAGCAAAAGATGGAATCCTATAAATGTGATCTCCAGTCTTTCAGAAAAGCCACCAGGATCTGTGACTTCATCGACTGCTGGCCAGAGAGGATAGAACCTCCCCCTGAAAGCGAACTCCGAGAGTTTGTTGCCAAAGTGGGTTACTACTGGGAAAACTGTACCCTTGAAGACCTGGACATGATAGAAGGAGTCATCACCCGCAGATTCTTTCTACCAAGGTTTGTCCTTCAGCTGAGGGAGATCAAGCCTGGCAGTATCACTGTCACTTGGCTCATACCAGCATCGTTTGTGAAGGCCTTACAGGTAGCCATTGAAGGCACCAGCAGTGAGTTCTTCATGGAGCAAAAGATTGAAACTATTACTATTGATGGACAGGAGTGCTACCCCACCCCCACCAGGAACCTTGTTGAGTACTCAGAGAAGCAGCTCACCTCAGAGAGTGTGGCTAAACCAGAACCAGAAATACAGCAGAGAGAGGATCCATCAGTGGGTGTTGTTTCTAAAAAGCTCCACTCATTCAAATCAAGGGCAAGTGAGGAACGAGCATCCCAAAAAGAAACGCACAGGATGAGACTTGCAGGGGGAATACTCTCTGGTGAGTCCACAAGTATGGTTCCTTCTGAGAAGATCCAGTTTGACACACAACCAGGTGAAACAAAGCGAGGTACAGAATCATCCAGTTTCCTGAGTAAACTCAAGCAAAACCTAGCAATACAACAACAGACAATACCATCTAAGCAACCAAGTAAATACCAGAGAATGCCATACACCTCTGATTCTCCCAGATTAGATGAGATGAAGTCTCTCTCAGAAGAGTTCCCGAAGCCTATTGGTGGTACCAAACCAAGGTCTAGCTCGTACAGCTCCAGAGAGTTGTTTGACAGTCCCACACTGGAGGAAATGGAAGAGTTGTCACTAATGCCAGAGCCTCACACTCACCTAGGTGGTATGACCACAACCCCTCAACATCCAGCACAAGAACACACAGGTACAAGATTTGGTTATTCTAGCTCCAGTTCAGAAGATTGGTTTGAGCAAGCTGAGATAGATGTTAGGAAGGGATTTTGGGTCGACCCGCCCACAGCAGGTGAGAGCTATGTCAGAGAGAAATGTGTAGATGAAATCTCACGACACGTTAAACTGTTACCATCACCAGAGCAGTATCTGAGCAAAACTGAGGTAGAAGCTGACTCATTCCTTCCCACCAAGTACAAGGACTACCTGTTCTCTACCCCTGCCATCAGAGCAGCATTGTATACCACCTTCAATGCAAAGATGTCAGCAGAAGTGTTCACCTGGAGCCTACACACTGAGTCACCCCCTCCCACAACTATGACTGAACTCTTCACTGCCGTTACCCTTAAGACCCTGGTAGACCATCTCTCAACACACCCAGTTCACCACAAACAGCAGTTGAAGGTCACCACCTTCAGTGACCTCCCCACAGATGTGTACAAGCAATTCCAGGACCTGTGCAGAATGGCCTATGAGGGTATACTGAACAGGTAACAGCTGGTTTTCTCTGCGGCCCACCTTCCCACTGGGTTTGCCCCCCTCGGCCTGATGCAGGAGGTCCCTCAACTGTACACTGTGGGCAGAGCCTCCTCCTACCACTTCATCCACTTGACACTACAGGAATACTTGGCTGCCATCCACATCTCACAACTCCCTGCATATGAGCAGACAAGACTCTTTCAAGAACATGTTAACAGTGGCCACTTCAAAATGACCATGAGATTCTTGGCTGGTCGTACAAAGTTAGCAAACATACCTCCTGACATTACGATGGAGACCAACCTTAACTATTTTCACTTTTTGTTTGAGGCAAAAGACATTTCAATGACTACCAGAACTCTGGGTTCAGATGAGATGGTTGTCCAGTCACGCTACTCCTGGACTCCACTGGACTACTATGTGACAGGCCATGCCATCTCTCATTCCAACTGCCCCTGGAGTCTGAGCTTTTTCAACTCATCCATTGATGATGAGAAGTTTGAACTGTTTTGCCAGGGATGTGCTGCCCCTGGGGGAACTGGATGCAGGGGCCACATCTCATATGCTAACTTCAGTCACAATGACATCACCTCCAAAAGCATACAGTCATTTGTAAACATCCCCCCACACATCCTACAGAACATGAGAGAGCTGTACTTGAGTCACAACAAACTGGATGGGAGTGCATGTGACTTGCTGGCCAAGGTAGTACCATCAATGTCCAGGTTAGAGGAGCTTTGGCTCAGTGACAACCCAATAGGCAGTGGTGGTGCTGTGGAGGTGATCAAGGCACTCTGTGGCAATGGAGTAAAAGAACTGTGGCTGTACGACACTGGGATTGGGGAACCAGACTGTGAGGCTCTGTGTGAACTACTGAAATCAAGTCACTCACTTCAACACCTTAGCATTGACATGAACAACTTGTCCTCAGAGAGTGTAGCCAGCATCATCACTGGACTCAGTCACAACAGTTCTCTGACAACACTGAACATTTCAAACTCTCACTTTAGCAAGACAAATGTGGACAGTTTAGCATCAGTACTCAAAGACCACTCCAAGTGCACACTGACAACGTTGGACTTGCGAGACTGCCACATCAGCAGTGAAGGTGGTGTGAAACTGGCGGCTGAACTCTGCAATAACTCAACTCTGAAACATCTGAACCTGAATTGTAACCCCATTGGTGTGGAGGGAGCCTCCTCAATGTCAGACATGTTACAACACAACACATCACCACAATACCTCTACCTGGGTGATGACTCAGTCGGAGAAGAGGGGGTTCGCCAGCTCATTAACAGCCTCAAACACAACCAGACATTGAGGGGACTGTGGCTGCCAAGGAAGTACAAGTCAAAAACCAGTGACCACAGAATAGATTGGTGGTGATAGTGTAACCAAAGTACTATTGTGTGTCTCTCACTGTGCAGTATTTTTAGGTAGTGTAAAGTACCATAATGTGTGCAGTATTTTAGCTAGTGTAAAGTACCATAATGTGTGCAGTATTTGTACAGTATGTCTCTCATGATCACTGTGCAGTACTTGAGTGTGTTTTGTGCTGAAGTTATTTGTTGTATAACATCTCCTCACACATCCTGTATTGATTGTGGATAATTATAATTCTAATAATTAGTATCTTCCTGTAGTTTATATTTATATTAGTCACACTGTTTCCATGAATCCCAATATTTCTAATTAGCGCCCATCTACCGACTGATATATAAGAATGTTGCTCATATCTCTAGATCTCTTCTACAGTGATGTTGCCTAGGTAACAGGTCATATAGCATCTAATTTAACATGAATCCCAATATTTCTAATTAGCGCCCAATCCGGTATCAGTCCCATTATTTCCTATTAGTGCCCACTCTGTTGTCATGAAGTCAAGATTAGTAAATCTCAAAATGTCTCCAACTAACCGACAACAATATTAATGAACCACCACTTCATTACACTAACTGCCGGAGGGAAACAGAAATCAGAACAAATTCAAGATTATCAAGAACAGATACAAACACATGTACAGTATAGTAGTGGGAATGTCCCTACATCCACTTGTACCATCAACATCAATACAAAACAACATTGCAGTGGAAATGTTCCAGCAGACAGTCAACTTGGTGCCACCCCCATCTGACCAGCAGACAAACTGTGAGGAAATGGTGTGTGTGTACGTGTGTCAGTATGATTGGAGGGTATCCTGGGTATGAGGGAATGCTACATGCTGAGGGTTCTCATGACTACGGACAAGGTAGGAATTCTGGAGCCAAAGGTATGTGACCACACCTCCTCCCTTACAGACTCTGAAATGTCTGACAATACAAGAACACAGACTGTGAGGCACCACCCAACCTAGTCTCGTCCCCAGACCCCACCCTCTAACAAGGAGAAACGGTCTGGTGAACCAAGTCGAATTTCTTGGGCTAGCGCACACTTTTGCGACAATGTAACCTAGCAACGAGCAAAACATTTTGCGGCCAACCCGCTCAAAAAAGGTACGGATACTCGAATGGAGATGAACAAATTTTACTGTTGTAAGGGAGTGCAACGTAATAATTACCGATCTCGCAATCTCATTGGTGATTACCCGTTTTGGGTAATAAGCCCAAGAAATTCGACTTCGTTCACCAGACCGTTTCTCGCCGGGAGGCGCGCGCGGGCGGGGCACGAGACTACACCCAACCATTCCAGAACCAATCAGTAACGTACCCTGGTGCAGCCCTGTGTACAGCCTCCACTGCCTTGCAAATGTGCTTCATGTTTCCCTCGGACATATGGCCCACGGTTGGTGAGTCACCACCGAGTCTTGGGTAGAGGGGATATGGATGCTTCTGGGACTCACCAATGTACTTCTTGAGGGTGTGACCAATGCTGAGAGGAGAGAGAAATAGAGAAAAGGATTATACGAAAAAAATAGAAAGTAGCTGAGAACACCTCGAGAAAGTGACTATACTGAAAAAGGAGGTGTACACAGAAGATTTAGAAGTGGAAAAAACAAGGATGGACGAAAGGCAGAAAGAAAGGGAGGCGCAGAAGATGGAGATTAAATGGAGATGGTAGAAAGGAGGAAGAAAGGGAGGCGCAGAAGATGGAGATTAAATTGAGAGGAAGGAGAGTGTAGAAAGGAGGAAGAAATGGAGGTGGAGAGAGGAGGGACAACAAATCAAGGGAGGCAGTTAAAAACAAATAAAACGAAGCAGACAAAGGTCAAATGGAAGAGAAATGCGGCTAGAGGGGAGGGGTTATAGTGAGGAAATGGTTCGGATGCATATACATAACTGCTTTCAGAAGAAGGAAATGCAGCTATTCCCACTGACCCGACAACCCCACATCACCAGAGTAACTTTCTTCTTAGGGCTCAGGCATAGTGATACGGAGGGATTATGTCGAATTATTCCCAGAATGTCAGTGTGTGCAGTAGTTGTAATTCACCATCTCCAGCAAAGCAGCCATATATCTAGCAACGGATGACACCAACATTCATAACAAGCAGTGAGTCAGGGAACCAACACTCCAACTGTTGACAAACTGCTGTCATTAATCAGTCATGGTAACTGCAGATTCCAGTTTTTCTGTCCAAACTCTATCTGTGGGACAGGGCAGCTTGAGCAAAATTCGGTCAGGGGTGCAACTGCTAACAAATCCTCGATAGTAAGCGCTAACCAACTGACCAGCAGGGAGAGGTAGAACGGTCCAAGGTAGATGACCACACAGAATTCCCCGACCATGACAAAGGTGAACACACCTCTTATCCACCAGTTGCGCCAGCAAGAGTCTTTTGAGGGGAGGAGGGAGGCAATATCCCCGGACTGGGGAAGGGAAGGAGGGGGAGAGGGAGGGAGGAGAGGGAGGGAGGGAGGGAGGGAGGGAGGGAGGGAGGGAGGGAGGGAGGGAGGGAGGGAGGGAGGGAGGGAGGGAGGGAGGGAGGGAGAGAGGGAGCGAGTGAAAGAGAAGGACTGCTACAAAGGCATTAGGAGCAATAGAGGCTCTTGGGCAAGCGTATCTTAGGTGTGTCTGTTTGCAGCATGTGTGGCTAGCAGTTTATGCATCTTTCAGAAGCTCTTGTGTTTGCCGTCAACAGCATGTTCTCTGTACCTGGAGATCTGGGACAAACAATGGCTGATCTTCAGTTCACCCGCCCTCCCCCTCCCTCTTACCCTTCTGCTCCCCTGCTCCTGATGGCTGCCCTTGCTTCATCGCCGCGCCCTCTAATGACATCCTACAGACAATAGACCCCCTCGCGCGCTGGAGAAGGCTTCGGGGGGTGAGCTGCGTCGTAATAAGTTTCGACCTTGGTGCGCATGGATTGGGACGACTAATTAACTCTAACTAAATCTTGACTCAATTAGCAATCGCACGGAAGGGCGTGGCTACTGAAACAAGCTAGCCTGATAGTCTGGCAGAGTTGATCTGATCGTCGCAGGAAGTAAGTTGGATAGATCTGGCATAGACCGTGGTAGTACCGTACACTGTAGCGTAGGTGTGCATGGTTGATGGTGCTACAATCCCTTGTTCAATAGTCTCGCGAGCCAGAACATTTGTGTTTCCACCGGCTTGCGAGACTAGTCCCTTGTATATCCGATTGGTGATCCAGCTACGGATGGTTTAATACTCACCTGCATGTCTTGCACGATATCCCCCTTCCCTCATGAGACACTGTACATCATTGAGATAAGCAGAACAGTCTGCACACTGTCACACACACCACCATCACCTCTCACCATGCACACTCCCCCCCCCCCCCCCCTCTCCTCAACTTCTTCAGGTGGGAGCCTGCACAGGGTGGGAGCCTACACGGGGTGGGAGCCTGCACGGGGTGGGAGCCTGCACAGGGTGGGAGCCTGCATGAGGTGGGAGCCTGCACGGGGTGGGAGCCTGCATGGGGTGGGAGCCTGCATGAGGCTGTGTTCTCTTCTACACTTGTTCAGCTGAAGCAGAACTTTGACACGACTTGTTTGGAGAAGTTTCCTTTCAAGAGTCTTCAACTAGTGGCAGCTGGAGGAGAGACGACTCATGCTAGAGAGATACCTCCATACTGGTGAGGGTGAGGGGAGGGAAGAGGAGAGAGGGAAGAGGAGAGAGGGGGAGCGGGGAGAGGGAGAAGGTGGGTATAAGTTGTATTCACCATGTGAAGGTGGTTTGCTGGTCATGTAGTAACGCCTACTTCCTCGTGCAGACATAATGACTCTGTATAACTGAATGTATTCACGCTCCTTATGTATACACGTGGCGCACACACCACAGTCTGCCAGGACCGGCTCATCAACACCAGTGACTTGTTCAAAGAGTTCTTCCTCACAGCTCAACTGGTAAATATTGTGTAGCCAGTGGCACACCGTCACGCTATCACACAGTTCCCTCCCCCTCCTCAGGCCTCCACAGAGGTGCCTGTCCACCCCTCTCCTCTGGAGGTGTATTTCATCAATGGCAAGAAAGTGACGGTCACAGTCGACTCATCTGACCGATGTGACCAGGTACTCGAGGTAAGCAATGCAGCTGTTCTAGAGGACCACTAGCTACGGTCGACGGGGGAGTTGTATAGAAGATTTGCCACTTCTGGTACAGCATGACTTGTGAGAGGAAGCTGTGGGAGTGGTGTAGTGGAATGTGGTTAGTTCCATTCATAGCCCCTCCCACTTTGCCACTCTGCAGGCTGTGGGGGAGGGGCTGGTGAATGATGGGTAGGCTCACATCAAGGTTGCATAGCTTTCACATTAGTACCAACTTTTCAGCATGTCAATCAAAAGTATTAGTGCAGCATAGCTTCATATCCAGACCGAACAGCCTGAGTACGAGGCTAAGCATGCACTTAATGGTACTTTTATCTTGTCACTGTTAACTTCCCTCACAGAAAGTGGCGTCAGAGATTGAGCTAAATGCAGACCTTACCTACTACTTTTGACTGTTTATAGAGGTTGAGGACGAGGGAGGGGCATCATGGTCATGTGTGTGTCATGTGACTCCAGTAAGCGTGGTCATGTGAGTGTCATGTGACTCCATGACCTTTGAACCACACAGTCATTCTACCAGAGTTAACATTTTGAAAGAGATAATTATGTGAGTCTGCCTTATGTGAAATCATTGCTTCTCTCAGTTTCTGGGATCCGAATCTTGTGTCAGAGTTATTGAGTGATCGTGTGGCAAAGAACTTGATGCTGTGGCTATATATTGACAGAAGTCACTGGGAGGTGGGGAGGGAGAGGAGGGGAGAGCTTACCTCACTGCAGAAGAAAGGGCAGAAGAAGTAAGTGGGTGAGGCAGGGATGAGGGAGGGAACGAGAGAAGAGAGGAGGAGGGAGAGGTTGTTTACAAATATAATATCCCTTTGACCTTTGCACTCTCAGTATCTGGATTTGGCTAAGGTGTTGCCACAATTTGGCTATCGTCAGTTGGATGGACTCACCTTTGACCATCCCAGCAGTGACCTGGAAGGTACACCAATGTATTACGTTATGGGAGTGTAGCATACCCCATGAGGTATCTGGAAGAATCAGGAATGCTATGAATGTACATGTTCATTCACTAAGAGTTTACAGGAATGCTATGAATGTACGTGCTATGAATGTGGCATGAGCTACAGAATTTTGGAGCCACTATTTAGGACATTAATTTTTGTATCTGTCTGCACTGCAGTGTGTGTGCGTGTGGGTCGTATGGAGGTGGTGACGTACATGAGGGAGGGGGAGGGAGGAGGACTCAAGAAGTGTCTCCAGTACCCCATCAACAGAATGAGGTGCTGGAAGGTCAGACACAAGGTACTGGCAGTGACCTGGGTATATATGTATTCTTCCAAGGCCATTCCCACCTAGTCTCGTCCCCAGACTCACAAGGAGAAACGGTCTGGTGAACCAATTCGAATTTCTTGAGCTAGCTCACACTTTTGCGACAATGTAACCTAGCAACGATCAAAACATTTTGCGGCCAACCAGCTCAAAAAAGGTACGGATACTCGAATTGAGATGAACAAATGTTGTAAGGGAAGTGCTACGTAATAATTACCGATCTCGATTACCACTTTTGGGAAATAAGCCCAAGAAATTTGACTTCATTCACCAGACCGTTTCTTGTCGGGAGGCACGTGTGGGCGGTACACGAGACTAATTCCCACCTCCAGTGTTTGCCATTATGCAAGTACAAAGGGGAAACCCCCTGGGAGATGTTGTCACATGCAGTGATGTCATGTAGACAGAAGGTAGACACATGAGGGGCAGTGCAACCGATAGTGCCGACCATCAAAATTCCATCTTTGCATTTGATCATATACCAAACAATGAGCTGCTACCTTGCAACTGTTCCATCCTCCACTCCAAGACATTACAAGGAAGGGCCTCAATATTCTTCATCAGGCACTGCACCTCCTGTGACATTGGGCCAACTATTGAATCCCCTTCCTCACACACTCACAGGAGGGCAGTCACTGGGTCTCCTTCTACTTCCAGCAGTCTCGTGATGAGCTGGTCTGGGTCACTGTCATCGGTAAGGCTGCAATCTTCCTCGCCCTCTGCCTGCACTCTGCTGTTGATGAGTTACTACGGCAATGCAGCAACAAGCCATCAGAAAACCAAGTGAAAATGTGAGCAAGGGAGGGACACAATGTTTTAAGAGAAGAATAGCGTCTCTCACAAGAGCAAAGATTGTGTGTATGATCCTAAGCATATGCAACCTTCCTACCCTTACAACCTCTTTACCCCTCACCCACACACACACACACACACACACACACACACACACAGCCACAGAGCAAGAAGAGACACTATTGGGGATACTGAGAACCAAACGTTTCAGTTTGGAACTGATGATGACTTGTAGCTAAATGTAAACTCAGTGTAATGCCTCTGTTTCGACGATGAATATGAATTTCTCCATGAATTTTTGTACCCAAATTGTGGGTGCGGTTCGTGTGACAGTGAAGTAGAGTTCTTGTTTCGTAGTTATCGGTACGACACAATACACTCGCTGCTGCTGCAAGGTGAGTTATACCTACAGACTAACTAGCAGGTTAGGGTTTTAATACCATGTAACCGCGTCTTTGGGAATCATGTCCCTGACTTCTGGTGCGCGGCGAGCTCTTTCTACCATAGACGATATCTGACATTAGTCTCGCGTAGCCAGACTCTCACACGAAAAACGGGAGAGAGTCTGGTGACTCGCGCATATTGAGTTGGTGTTGCGCTGCCAGCAAGTCCGTAGGTAATTAAGTAGGTGCGAACAAGTGTGCGATTTAAAAGGAAGTCATGGAAGTGACATTGAAGCCAGACCTTCAAAAACGTTGCCGCTCTAACCTACTTATGGTCAATTATCGCCCACAGAAATTCCGTGGCCTATTAGCACCAACTCAATATGCGAGTGTCACCAGACTCTCTCCCGTTTTTCGTGTGAGAGTCTGGCTACGCGAGACTAATCTGACATAGCTTCCGTCATTTCCTTTCCTTCAGATGCCAATCAGTACTGGGCACCGGAAATTTCAGACCAACATAATGAAGGGTTACCGAAGGCCACAACCGTACACCTACCACCACTGGAAACTGGGTCATGTGACCCCTGGTCTCAGCCTCCTGGTGTCTGTGTGTGTTCTCATGCTACCAATGTTAGGGCTTGTTGATGAGTATGCACAGTTAACAACTACGGACCACATGAATGCTATCAACCAGGGGAGTGTTCACTCTTGTCACATGACCTACAGCCATGCATGTACCCCCCTGGTCCTGCCACCCTTCAACAATGTGCTACCAGCCATGGTCCTCCAGAACAGAGTAGTGTGGTCAAACAGCAGATGTGTGTCCTACACCTCGTCCCACTCTAGTGCCTGTCATGTTCCCTCCATCCTGCCTCTCAATCTCCCCTCCGGCCTGGGGAGGAGGATGATGGGTGTGGTGTTTGTTCTACTACTACTGATGAGTGGAGACATAGAGACCAACCCAGGGCCTGTTGGTGAGTGATTATTTTAATTTACATAATCACTACAGTCAGCACATTTTTGTACACACGGTTTCACAGCACAGCTAGCTAGTTATTTCACGCAAGACGGCCTCTTTGATACACGCAGTTGACTCATGGCAAACGTGTGACAACTTTCTGCTCAGTGTCCGATAAACCATCTGTCTTTACTGCCACAGTACGTGCCTACAGCACTCTTCAGTTCTCTTTCGCATGTGAGTAGTTTGCCAACAGCTGCGTGGTAGCCACAAACGTGGCAAACTGTTTGTACTCCATGTAGCCTCGTTCCCAGGCTCCTGCACTCTGGAAGCTGAACATTAAAGTTGTGCAGGTCAAGAGAGCCTGGTATTTTTTCTCACGTGAGCACCGTCAAAAGTAGAACGAAGGTAGAATGACCTTAATTGCGTGTGGGCATACCCGAAGACTCGGGGCAGGAAAAAGAGTCAAGATAGAGGGCAACTTACTATCATTATACACACCAAGCGTTGAATGCATAGCTGGTTGAACAACGTGCAAAACGTTGCCTTTCTGTTCTATAAACTCTTGTCCTATTTCAATTATGTCATGATCACATGAGAAAAGATACCAGGCTCTCCATGCATATACAATTCACATTCCGGGGGAGCCTGGGAGTGAGGCTATACTCCGCGGCAAACTGTTTGTACTCCACGTTTTCTTGGTGTGTGCAGTCTCATTCCAGATCATCAAGCCTGGGAACGTAGAATCGATTTCAGACCGTCAAAATAATTTCGTGGGTGTCCTAGACCATGAAAATATTTTTACATGAAAAATGAAAACACGAAAATTTTGCAACATAAAAATCTCCAGATCTATGGTATACAGTTATATACTTGTAAATAACACAAGTAACTGTATACCGTCCAGCAGCTGTGCATAGCATTGCTGTTCCTTTCCGCAGCTGAACGAGATTAAAGACATGTATCTTTTCTTGACCTTTCAGGGAACAAGCTGACCTTGGATGACCTTGGTCAAGTGATGGAGGAGGTTCTGGATGTGTCTGCACAATGGTACCACCTTGGGCTTCAGCTCCAAGTGAGGATTGGGACACTCGACAGCATCCAAGCACAGTTCCCTGACCCCAAACGCCAGCTCCTGGAAATGCTCAAGACTTGGTTGACCACCAGTGACAATACCAGCTGGAAGACTCTTACAGATGCTCTCAGGAGCCGAAGTGTGGGAGCAAGTCAGTTGGCTAGTGTTCTGGAGACAAAGTACTGTGTGATGGAGGAAATTTTAGTGGACAATGGTACATCTGTGAACCAGCCTGAAACTCATGTTCCTCCTCCTTCTACAGTACCTGAGCAGGTGCTACCCACCCCACAACCGTTAATGGTGGACACACAGGAACGTAGGTGAAACTAGGAGTGAAGGGCACCTTGCTAAACACACACTTCAAAATTTTAAGTTACGTGAATTTTCCATTTCTCCAGGTACTTTCCCTCTCATCGGTGACTCCAGTCCTCTTGAAACATCACCTAACTCACATCCATTGACCACGCCCCCTCCCACACCAGAATACACAGGTATGCCACCTGTAGCAAAAGGTGATGTTTAGGGACAGAAGACCATATCTGAGCTCATGTAGTATATCCATTTCAGAGGAGGTTGGAAGCTAGTAATTGGTCATTACTAAAACCCAAAACAGGCTGGAATGATTGTGGAACATTCCGCCCCGTTCCACTTACTAAAATACGGAACTATGCATGAATAAAAGCAGCTCACAGAACAAAGAAGATGGTGATGACTTAGCATCGTTCCCAGGCCGTTCCCGCCTCCAGTTTTTGATCGCTTGCAGTATTCAAAAACGAGGCCTGGGAGAAGGAGTCACTTGCGTGACATCAGGTAGACATGAGGGTAGATGTGAGGGGGCGGTGCCTGATTGTTGTAGCTCACAAAGTTTGCATTGGTCAGTCTACCAAACAACAAGCTGTACTGACGCTAGCTTTCGAATGTTACAGTCTCAAGTTCTTGGACAAGATATTATAAGAAGGACCTTGAGATTCTTTGTCGGGCACGGCCCCCCCTCACGTCTACCCTCACATCTACCAGACATCACGCACGTGACTCTCTCGCCCACGCCTTCCCCCTCCGTTTTTATAGCCTTGTTCCCAGGCCGTTCCCGCCTCCAGTTTTTGATCGCTTGCAAACTGTTTTTATACTGCAAGCGATCAAAAACTCTTTTGCCCAGGTTTGAGTGTGCAAGTTAAGCAGCTGCGTAATTAACATGCATGCATGGCCACTTATTCTGCTTTCACAAATCAGTAGCATCAATGTAAAATTAATGATTTCAGTCAATATGAAAAAGCATTGTTATTAGTGAAACAAAGCTAGCTAACTTGGAACAGAAGTACTGTCAAAACATTAGTGATCTTTCACTAACCAGCGACCTAATATCCACACCATTATGCATTATGTCCTCAACCAAAGCAGCTGGCACTGCCACACCTCCTACCATCCATCAAGCATGCTCACAACCACCTCAACTCACACCTGGCCCTACCCCATCCACACCTGTTCCTCTAGATCTTCCATCAGAAACAGGTCCTCAGCATCCATCACCTTTGGCCACTGCTATGACCTCATCCCCTCAATACGCAGAGCAACAACATCCTCCCTCCTCCCTTATCTCTGACCACCCCACTCCTTCTCCAGATCCAGAGATGCCATCAACCACACAACTTGCCACTGTGACCACACCCCCTCATAATTCAGCACAGGAAAAAACAGGTATAAACCGAATTGTTCTGATGGTTGCTATAGAGTGTGGCTGTTGACTTTGTTTCTTTATGCCTCTATTCCTTGCAGTTTTACTTGACGAGCAATCAGTTGAACAAAGAATGAAGGAGCTAGAAGAAAGTTTCAGTGATCTTGTTGATCAGGCCTACAAAGCACTCTTAGAGGGAAGGGTTAACAAGGATGTGCATTCCTTTCGCTCCATTTTTCTGTCACTTAATGTTTCTCGAAAACATTTACACCAAAAATTCATTCAGGACAATCTGAAAATTGATGAAGAAACAACATTCGATGACCTCTGGACGAAGCTGGCTTTCTATTGGAACTTCCTGAACTTTGACCTTTTGGAGCATGTCATCAACAAGTTTAGGATTGAAAACCTCAAACACAGGATGGAATCCTACAAAGATGATCTCCAGTCCTTTCGAAAGGCCACCAGGCTGTGTGTTTTTGTAAACTGCTGGCCACTGAATGGTGAAATCCCCCCCGAGACTGAATTCCGAGAGTTTGTTACCAAGATTAAACTTGACTGGGAAAACTGCACCCTGGAAGACATTGAGACGAAAAAGAGAGTCTTCATCCGCAAATTTCTCCTGCCTGAGTATGCCCTTCAACCTGGAGAAATAAAAAAAGGCTGTATTGCCATCACTTGGCTCGTACCAGCACCATTTGTGAACGCTTTACAGGAAGCTGTTAAAACTACCAGCAGTGATTTCTTCCTGGAACATAAAATTGAAACAATTACAATTGATAGAAAAGTCTGTCATCCCTCTCCTTCCAGGAAACATGTTGATTACCCGAAAGAACAGTTCACCTCTCACAGCATAGGAGAAGCACAAAGAGAGAAATCTCCATTGGGCGTTCTTCCTAAAAAGCTTCAGTCCTTCGAATCGCCCACAAGTGAGGAACAACCACCCCCTAAAAGGATGAGACTTGCAGAAGAGATCCTCTCTGGCCAGTCCATGAGTATGGTTCCTTCTGAGAAGCTTAGCATCCACCCAGGTGATGTCCATGGGGAAAAATCAACACCCAGTTTTCTCAAGCAAACATTTGGCATACAAGTGCCACCTAAGCCCTTGCATAAAATGCGACACACCTCTGGGACTGACACTCCCACACCAGATGAAATGGAGGCTCTCTCGGAAGAGTTCCCAAAGCCTCACACACATTTAGGTGGTACCATACCCAGAACTGGTTATCGTAGCTCCAGAGTTCCAAGCTCATTTGACATTCCCACACTGGAGGAAATGGAAGAGTTGTCACTAATGCCAAAGCCTCACACTCACCTAGGTGGTACGACCACAACCCCTCAACATCCAGCACAAGAACACACAGGTATGCACTTGGTAATAGTTTGGTATTGCTATTGAAAGTAACCTTGTTCCCAGGCCCGAAGAGGAGGGGAAAGGGCCTGGTTTCAGCCGTTTGCGCATGAGCTTAATTATCTCTGATTTAACCACATGTTGATCAGTGGGAGGGTGTTAATGACGCCTTCAAAGTCACATGGTCAATGACGCCTTCAAAGTCACATGGTCAATCAGTGCATGACGTCGCTATCCATCGTATCAAACCTGCCTAGCTACTAGCCTGAGTAGCTTTTATCTCAACACTTTGACCAACAACCTTGCACTGTTTATCAATGAAGATCTCTAGCACAAAGGGCAAACGGAAGCGCATGGAAGCCCAAGTTACCTCTTGCGATGGTTTTACCGGTAGGTAGCCTCTTCTTCTTGCCAGCTGACTCCACTTTCTGTTTATAGCTTCAAATCGGCCGCTGGATGAGAACAATCGAGTGAGTTTCTTTGCATGCCATATGCTGCTATGATAAATCTACGGACATTGTAACGCTTAGTATCCATATAGGCGTCAAGAGCGTACGAAAGTATATCAATAGTATGCGGAGGTGGTGTCACCACGATTAAGCGCATGCGCAAATGGCTGAAACCAGGCTCTTTCTCCTCTTCGGGCCTGGGAACCAGGCTATATTGAAAGTGTCATTGTTCTGTGGCATGCTGTGCTGAAAATCATGACTCACCTTCATCTCCTCCTTCCCTTGCCACCACTCCTCCAGACACATCTCTCACCCCACCACCTACTATGACCACACCCCCTGACCTTCCACCAGTAACAACACACACTTTGGGTATGAAAGTGTTATCGCACCTGTACTATGTTCCATTTAAAGAGCATACTATTATATGGGTACATAATTTGCTGCATGCACTCTAATACTAAGTATGCTAAAACAATAATTTGTTTGTGACCTTACATCAAGGTGGCACGCTACCCTGTATTTTCAAGGTCAACAAACCTGGAATCCAAGTTGATAGAATTCTTTGTCTTTGTAAACTTTTAGCACACAGTCCGTTTTGGGAGTCTTCAACCGTTCACTGTCCGTAAAATTGGGGATTTTCCCCATTTCCTGTCTGCATTGGCATCCAATAATCAGTTTATAATTAAGTTAGTTAAGATGTGGCCTGGCGGAACTCCTGATGTGGTGGTCGGAACTTTGAAGATAAGCTTAGATCGACTTAAAAAATTTTTTCAAATTTAAAAAACCAAGAAGGAGTTTAGTAGAGTGCTGTAGTGTCAGTAGCTGTCAGTAGTGCGTAGTGCCTGCTTGTGAAAGCAAGCTTGTGTCTAGAAGCAGCAGAAAGGCTACAGTGGCCAAGACTGTACAGGCCCAGGTCTTGCGATTGTATGCCAAGCCTAGTAGGTGGCCGTGGCCCGGTGCTCCGAGTGCTGGGCTGGGCTTTAACTAGAATGCGCAATATATCGTTGGTACAACGCTGCCGTATACAAGAAAGCTGAAGAGGGTTTGTGTGTGGAACAGAGCCGTGAGTTGTTTAGCGACATAATGGGGAGAGGTGGGGCTAGTAATGCTTGCTTCCACTCGTGAATGAGCCCCTCCCCGTAGACAAGCTGTGAATTTTTTGAAATGTGCATTCATTTTGGTGCAGTCAAAGTTGTCCATTCCAAGAGGAGTGACAAACATGAGTCTAGCCTGACTTTGAGAGTAGCTCTGAGCAAAAGCTAACATAGATTGCTTTGAGATACATTGGTGGTTAGGATGCTACCTACAGTGAACATGTAGATGCGTCCATCGAGTGGCAATTTTGGGGTTCATGAATATATTAATAAGCTAGTAAAACCCTTTTTAAAATTAGGCAAAGCAAGATTGCCCTAAAGCAAACCCTAACCCTGAAACTAGGAGTAACCCTGGTCCTGACTGTAACCCAAGTTTGTTTTCGTTAACCTCCGCCGAGTGACAGGTGTGCCACCTTAAATGGATCGTGGTAAACTCCTGCATGGAATAGAATTTTACGTACTGTCATGATGGAATCACAAATGCATTGGATAATATAGTACATGTATAGGTGGATAGGAAATACAGGTACTATGTACAGTACTTGTGTATGAAAGTATGGTCATATCTGAGCTTTACTATACATTCCATTTAAAGAGCATGCTATTACATTGTGTGTTACAAGGCTAGTTACTCCCCCAAAGATGAGAAATCACGTAAATGAATAGATACGTTATTACATAGGCCAGATAAAATGTGGGACATCCAATGTATATTCATTAGTTCCATGTTGTACCTACCCCGTGAAAATCTTTCAATATGATCCTTCTCAATCTGCAGGTCAACAGCTCAGTGTCAATGACTTGCCTGTGGTAATGGAAGAGTTGAACGATATCCGTGCGAAATGGTACGATATTGGTTTGCAGCTACATGTGAGTGTTGGTACACTGGATGCCATCAAGGAACAGTATGATGACCGCTCACATTGTCTGAGAGAAACTCTTAAGACATGGCTGAAAACCTGTCCCTCACTCCCTACATGGAAGAACATTGTAGACGCCCTAAGAAGCAGCACTGTTGGTGAAGTCAGGCTGGCTGCTGACCTGGAACAGAAGTACTGCTCAACGCAAGACAGTAGTGTTGCTTCCACCCACCATCATGCACTACCAGTACCCCCATCACAAGATGACACCCAGATAACTTTACCACAACAGTCTCAGTCACAAGCTCATGCACCGCCAGTACCACCTGTGTCTCCATCACAAGCTGACACCCAGATGACACCTCTGCCACCTCAGTCTACCATCCCTCCTACACAGCCACCAGTGCTTGCCTACTCTGGGACACCACCCTCCCAACCCCCATCATGGTCTGTCCCTTACTACTACTCACCACATGCCAGCTACCCATTGCCCACTCCATTCCCACTCACTCCACCCCCACCTGGAGTAACTACTGCCTCAGTTCAAACAGTCACACCAACCTCATCCAGACCTCTCCTGCCATCAGTACCTGCACAGCCAACTACCCCCCAGCATTTGCCTTCTTCTGAGAAAATGCAGCTACTTGGTAAACATTCAGCTAATACCCAGGCTGAGACATCATCCAGCAAACGCCAACGAAATTTGTACACCTCTGACACACTTTCAGTTGGCTGGAAGCCTGATTCATCTGGAGCAGCTACCTTTGTTCATCCGTCATACTCACAACCCTCTCAAGTCACACCTCTCTCATCTAGACCTCTCCTGTCATCACTACCTGCACCGCCGACTACCCCCCAGTTTCCAACTGCATTCCCTCAGTACCCATCTCCGCCCTCCCTTACCACCATTCCTCCAGACACATCGTCCATCCAACTCCTGGCTACTGTGACCACACCCCCTGACCTTCCTCTACCAGTAACAGCACACAGTTTGGGTATGAAAGTGTTATTGCATGAGATAGTATGATATTCTGATAAAATTATGTTCCATTTAAAGAGCATACTATTATTACATGCTGCATGCACTCTAATACTAAGTATGCTAAAACAATAATTTGTTTGTGACCTTACATTAAACTCCTGCATGGAATGGATCGTGGTAAACTACTGCATGGAATGGATCGTGGTAAACTCCTGCATGGAATGGATCATGGTAAACTCCTGCATGGAATGGATCGTGGTAAACTACTGCATGGAATGGATCGTGGTAAACTCCTGCATGGAATGGATCGTGGTAAACTCCTGCATGGAATGGATCGTGGTAAACTCCTGCATGGAATGGAATTTCACATACAGTGAGATCGAATCACAAATGCATTGAACCTGGATAATATACTACATGTATAGGTGGATAGGAAATGCAGGTTACTATGTACAGTACTTGTGTATGAAAGTATGACCATATCTGAGCTTTACTATACATTCCATTTAAAGAGCATGCTATTGCATTGTGTGTTGCTACATGTAGTGCCTGTCTAGCCATAATACCAGTTTACAATGAATCTCATTACTCATTCAGGTCCCACAAGGCCACATACTGTTGAGGAACAAGTCCAATACTTTGAAAGTACATTTGGCAATCTCGTTGACAAAGCTTGCGGAGAAGTGAAGGGAAAAGTTGAACCCCATATCTTGCTTTCCCGTGTCACATGCCTTCCAGTCTCAGCCCACCCTCAGCACCGAAGCTTCATTGAAGAAAAGCTGACAAACATTACACCACCAGTAACATTTGCAAAGATCTGGTCAATTCTGAACCTCTACTGGGACTTTCTAAACTACGGACTCTTGCAACATGTCATCAATCATTGTGGAAGTGAAGCTTTGAAACAGCAGATGCAGGACTATGTTGATCAACTCTCCGCATTCAAGAAAAGGACTCGACTTTGTGACTTCATCGAGAGCTGGCCATGTAGAGATGATGGACCACCAGAAGACCGTCTCAGGAAAATGGTTGTCAAAATGCAGAAAGAATGGTCCCAGTGCACACTACAAGATGTGGAGTCGTTCAAGAAAGCTCTTGTTCACAAGTTCTTTCTACCAGAAGTTGACATTCTCCTCCAAAAAGTAGAGAGGGGGTATGTCTGTGTCACATGGCTCACCTCTCCCTCCATTGCCACACTGCTGCAGCAGAACCTGGAAAACATTGAGACAGAGTTCTTCAAGAAACATGACATCGATGCAGTAACCATTGATGGTCAAGATGTCTACCTCACTCCTGTCAAAAAGTACAGTGACTACCTGAGGGATCTGTACAACTCTGAGCAGCGTCCAGTGGGCATTGGCCCTCCCACCCCAGCAGAAAAACTCCTCCCCTTCAAACTAGCCAGGATTGAGAAAGAGAGAGTCAGCATAGATGAGTTCACAAGACGGTACTTACGAGGAGATATGGACGATGTCGGTTCCCTTGGCACTGAGGTTTACAAAAAATCTCCAATCAAATTTGAAGAAGTTGGCAAACTCTCAAGTCATCACCAACAGAAGCTGATTCTGATAGAGGGAGCCCCTGGTGTGGGCAAGACAACCTTCAGCTGGGAGTTCTGCAGAAAGTGGGGCAAAGGTGAGATTCTGCCAGACTATTCCCTGCTCCTCCTCCTCCCACTGCGAGACAACAACCTGAAAGAGGCCAAGACCCTCTCAGACCTCTTCTACCACCCAAACTCAGAGCTCCAGCAGGCAGTGGTCCAGGAGATCACCAACAACCAGGGCAAGGGAGTGGCCATCTGGCTGGAGGCGTGGGACGAGCTAGATCATAAACCTCAAGAGAACGCAGAAGGCTCTGTGTTCCTCGACCTCATCCATGGTGGAATCCTATCCCTTGCGACTGTGTTCATTACAAGCAGACCCTGGGCCAGTGAGCATCTTAGAGAGAACTGTGGAGATCGAATCACCCAGCATGTGGAGATCCTGACATCTGCAAAAGACCAGATTGAACATTACATCAGCAAAGCTGAAGCTGAAGCACAGCCTAGTTCATTTGCTGCCAAATTCACTGACTACCTCTCATCTAATCCTGTAATCAGGGCAGCCATGTACACGCCCGTCACAGCAAAGATGGCAGCAGAAGTGTTCAGCTGGAGCCAGCACACTGAGTCATCCCCTCCCACCACTATAACTGAACTCTTTACCGCCTTTACCCTCAAGACCCTGGTAGACCATCTTTCAACACACCCAGTGCACCAGAAACAGCAGTTGAAGGTGACCACCTTCAGTGACCTCCCCACAGATGTGTACAAGCAATTCCAGGACCTGTGCAGAATAGCCTATGAGGGTATACTGAACAGGCAACAGCTGGTTTTCTCTGCCGCTGACCTTCCCACTGGGTTTGCCTCCCTTGGCCTGATGCAGGAGGTCCCTCAACTGTACACTGAGGGTAGAGCCTCCTCCTACCACTTCATCCACTTGACCCTTCAGGAATACTTGGCCGCCGTCCACATCTCACAACTCCCTGCACATGAGCAGACAAGACTGTTTCAAGAACATGTTAACAGTGGCCACTTCAAAATGACCATGAGATTCTTGGCTGGTCACACAAAGTTAGCAAACATACCTCCTGACATTACGATGGATGATGATACCAAACTTAACTATTTTCACTTTTGGTTTGAAGCAAAAGACATTTCAATGACTACCAGAACTCTGGGTTCAGATGAGATGCATATCAGGTCACGCTACTCCTGGACTCCACTGGACTACTATGTGACAGGCCATGCCATCTCTCATTTCAACTGTCCCTGGAGACTGAACTTTTTCAACACTTCCATTGATGATGAGAAGTTTGAACTGTTTTGCCAGGGATGCGCTGTCCCTGGGGGAACTGGATGCAGGGGGCACATCTCAGATGCTCAGTTCAGTTACAATGACCTCACCTCCAAAAGCATACAGTCATTTGTAAACATCCCCCCACACATCCTACAGGACATGAGAGTGCTAGACCTGAGTTACAACAAACTGGATGGGAGTGCATGTGACCTGCTGGCCAAGGTAGTACCATCAATGTCCAGGTTAGAGGAGCTTTGGCTCAGTGGCAACCCAATAGGAAGTGGTGGTACTGTGAAGGTGATCAAGGCACTCTGTGGCAGTGGAGTGAAACTACTGTGGCTGCACAACACTGGGATTGGTGAGCCAGACTGTGAGGCTGTGTGTGAACTACTGAAATCAAGTCACTCACTTCAACACCTTCACATTCACCTGAACAACTTGTCCTCAGAGAGTGTAGCCAGCATCATCACTGGACTCAGTCACAACAGTTCTCTGACATTCCTGCAAATTTCAAACTCTCACTTTAGCATGGCAAATGTGGACAGTTTAGCATCAGTACTCAAAGACCACTCCAAGTGCACACTGACAGAGTTGTACTTGCGAGACTGCCACATCAGCAGTGAAGGTGGTGTGAAACTGGCAGCTGCACTCTGCATGAACACTACACTTGAACGCCTGGACTTGAGCCATAACCCCATTGGAGAGCATGTAGAGGGAGCAACTGCAGTAGCCAAAATATTAGCAGACAACAAAACACTGACAGAGTTGTACTTGCAAGACTGCCACATCAGCAGTGAAGGTGCAGTGAAACTGGCAGCTGCACTCTGCAAGAACTTAACTCTGAAACATCTGTACCTGGATCGTAACCCCATTGGTGTGGAGGGAGCCTCCTCAATGTCAGACATGTTACAACACAACACATCACTGGAGCACCTCCACCTGCGTGATAACTCAGTTGGGGAAGAGGGGGTTCACCAGCTCATTAACAGCCTCAAACACAACCAGACATTGAGTACACTGTGGCTGCCAGAGAAGTACAAGTCAGAAACCAGTGACCACAGAATACAATAGCGGCAATAGTGGTGGTAGTGTAACCAAAGTACTGTGCAGTATTAGGTAGTGTAAAGTACCATAATGTGTGCAGTATTAGGTAGTGTAAAGTACCATAATGTGTGCAGTATTAAGTAGTGTAAAGTACCATAATGTGTGCAGTATTTTGTACAGTAGCTATGTCTCTCATGATCACTGTGCAGTACTTGTTAGTGTGTTTTGTGCTGAAGTTATTTGTTGTAACATCTTCTCATACGTCGTGTATTGTAGTATCTGATTATCACATTAGCACCCAATCTGGTATCAGACACAATATATGATATAATCTGTTACCTAGGCAACATCTAAGAATGTTGCTCATATCTCGAGATCTCTTCTACAGTGATGGTAACAGATAGGTTATACAATTAGCACCCACCATGAATCCCAATATTTCCTATTAGCGCCCACTCTGGTATCACTCCCAATATTTCCTATTAGCGCCCACTCTGGTATCACTCCCAATATTTCCTATTAGCGCCCACTCTGGTATCACTCCCAATATTTCCTATTAGCGACCACTCTGGTATCGTGGTCAAGCTAGATTAGTAAATCTGTAACACATGCAGTCAAAATGTCTCCAACTAATGACCAATTGTGCTCAACCGACAATATTAATGAACCACCACTTCATTACACTGAGAGGGAAACAGAAATCAGAACAAATTCAAAAACTACACACCGTGGTAGTGGGAATATCCATACATCCACTTGTGCCATCAACAGCAATACAAAACTAAACTGCAGTGGAAATGTTCCAGCACACAGTTAACTTGGTGCCACCACCGTCTGACAGGCGACAAACTGGGAGGAAATGGTGTGTGTGTACATGTGTCAGTGTGATTGGAGGGTACCCTGGGTATGAGGGAATGCTGCATGCTCTCATGACTACGGACAAGGTAGGAATTCTTGAGCCAAAGGTCCGTGACCACCTTACAGTATCTGACATGTCCTCTGACTCTGAAATGTCTGACAATACATGAACACAGACTGTGAGGCACCACCCAACCATTCCATAACCAGTCAGTAACTTACCCTGGTGCAGCCCTGTGTAGCTAGAGGTTCACTTAGACAGTATATATATATACATGCATTAGATTGTAACCAGACCTGGGAACAAGTGTGTGTGTGTGTGAATGTGACTATGCACACACGTTGCGTGTGTGCATGTGTGAGTGTGTGCATGCGTGTGTGTGTGTGTGTGCATGTGTGCGTATTGTGTGTATTGTGTATGTGAATGACTGAGTTCAAAGTACACTTGTGACGTCACATGACATCATGTGACCATACTACCTTGAGTGGTTTGGTCTGTTTGGTCATGCAGTGCAGTGTGTTGATGGTGAGTATTGACAATTGACAAAAAAGAAGGAAGGACGGACGAAAGGCAGGATGAAAGGGAGGCGCAGAAGGTGGAGATTAAATTGAGAGGAAGGAGAGGGTAGAAAGGAGGAAGAAATGGAGGTGGAGAGAGTAGATAACATATCAAGGGAGGGAGTTAAAAACAAATAAAAACGAAGAAGACAAATGGAAGAGAAATGCGGCTAGAGGGGAGGGATTATAGTGAGGAAATGGTTCACTTAACCAGTATATGTATATGCATGTATGTATGCATGTGTGCATGCACTAGCCTTGTACCCAGGCCTAGGAACGAGTGCATGTGTGGGTGAATGCAACTATGCACACACACACACGTTGTGTGTGTGAGCGTGTGCATGCGTGTGCGTGTGTGCGTGTGCGTGTGTGCGTGTGTGTGTGTGCGTGTGCATGTGTGTGTGCGTGTGTGTGCATGCTTGCGGGTGTGCATGTGAGTGCCACTTGCAGGTCACATGACATCACATGACAGTCATGTGGCCATCCTACCTTGAGTGGTTTGGTCTGTTTGGTCATGCAGTGCAGTGTGTTGATGGTGAGTGAGTGCTGACAATTCAGGTCCCACCTACCAATGTACATCTTGAGGGTGTGGTCAATGCTGAGAAGGAGGGAGGTTGCAGGAAGGGGAGGGGAGGGAGGGGAGGGAGGAGGGAGGAAGGGAGGGACGGGAGGGAAGCTAGGGAGAGAGGGAAGTTAGGGAGAGAGGGAAGTTAGGGAGAGAAGGGAGAAATGGAATGGACAATATCAGAAAAGGATAATGAGAAAAAGAGAAAGCAAGATAATAAGTTAGAGAAAGAAGATGGGAGTGAGGAGGAAAGGAGAGGGGAAGAGAAGGGAGGGAGAAGGAACGGAGTGGGAGGAGAGAGAGAGCAGGGAAAAGATGAAATAATAAAGAGGGAGAACAGACAAAGGGAGGTTGGAAGGAAGAGAGGAGGGAGAGAGGGGAGGGCCCGGATACAGTTTACTCAAGCAGTATACTGATTACATGTATAACATACATATCAATACCAATCATACAATAGGTCTTCACAGCAATAGTGCTTGCTGGTTAGTTACGTAATGTCCAGTATACAAGACAAGTACACAAACAAGTAGACCACTAATGGAGTTGTAAGGCGCTGTATCACATGACTATCACATGACCCACCTGTATGTCAAACCCTGCCTCTCTGACCAGTGGGAGTCATCCCTACATATGGCCGTACGCCATGATATATCTACACCAATCATAGGAGACACAAAGCTCTGTATCACATGACTATCCTAGGGACAAGGCTAATGAATTCTATGATTGGCAGGAAGCGAATACTGTTATTTGGTGAATCAGCAAATATCAGGCTATCAGAAAAGACTTTTTCCACTAAGCTACACTGCTGGGAGAGATTACAGATAGTCCAACAGGTCAGTGGTTGGGACCTATTTCGTACACAGTAGAATCTTATCCCTTCACATGACAGTCACATGATGGTCACATGACCTATCCCCTGTAAATGACCTCACCTGCTGCACCCGTCCACCGTACTTGTCAGTGTAGCCCCCCAGTCTCTGAATGAAGACACACACACTCCTGCACTCCACAACATCACGACCTACAGGACAAAGACACCTTTCACAAACAAGATCTCCAGTTTGGTAACTGGTCAGTGAAGTCCAGTATACAAGACAAGTATTAACAGTATAAACCACGATATAGTGGAGACACAAAGTCTGTATATCACATGACTATCACATGACCCACCTGTACGTCAAACACTGCCTCTCTGACCTGCCTCCTGGACAAGTGGGAGGCTTTTATGGAATGATGGAGTGATGGCTTGCTACCACCCATCACCTTCGTAAGCTTTTTGAGACATTTGAGTCCAGGTGTGTGTGTGTGTGTGTGTGTGTGTGTGTGTGTGTGCATGTGAGTGTGTACGTATGTGTGTGTGTGCGTATGTGTGTGTGCGTGTGCGTGTGTGTGTATGCATGGTGTGTGTGCAGAGGTGGAGGGGGTGTGTGTGGAGGTGGGGAGAGAGATATGCACTAGATGTGACAATGAAGTCACATTCCAAGAACTTTACCATCTTCAGTATCTGATCACTTCCAAATATAGGAAGGAGTAAGGCCTGAGAGATCTTTGTCACATGATGTCTGTCTCTCTGATGCTACCTGACGTGACGAGACCACCCAGGCTTTTCCCCTCCGTATTTGCATACTGAAAGCAATCAGAAGATGTATGGAGGCCTCGGAGGCTGTGTTTGTTACTTAACACTAAACAACTGTATGAAGGCCTCGGAGGCTGTGTTGTTACTCAACACTAAACAACTGCATGGAGGCCTCGGAGGCTGTGTTGTTACTCAACACTAAACAACTGTATGAAGACCTCGGAGGCTGTGTTGTTACTCAACACTAAACAACTGTATGGAGGCCTCGGAGGATGTGCTGTTACTCAACACTAAACAACTAAATTGGAGGTTTATTTCATTTAAGGCAAATCATCCCGGTTGCATTTTGGGTCCATCAAGGTCCAGGAGATGCCCACCTCCTGTCACCATGGTTACAGTACATCTCTTGTCCACTCAATGTTCTAATTGGACGACAAATGAAATTCACTTTGTAGTGGCGTGCCAGACAAGGGGTGGAACTTTGGTGACATTCACTCTGACAATATTCATGTCCTATGGGTGATACTCTGGGCTTGTATTCATGTATTGTGAATAAGTATTCATACCTTATTAGGACATTGAGTACACAAAGGATGTAACCATGGCAAAAGGTGAGAGGGGGTATGGACCAATATGCAACTACTGAGGTGACCCAGTGCATCACATTTGTCCCCAGGTCCTGCACAAACAACTGAAAAGGGCGTGGTCACACTTGTGACAAATCAGTTAGTCCATTTACCAATTACTAAATTCCAAACACACATTTTGACACAGTCCAGACTCACGGAACATGCTGCAAGTGTGACCAGGTGCGACCTCTGATGATGAGGCTATGTTAAAATGAGTTCCATTTTGTCAGTGCACAACAGGACAACAGTGCATGATGTAAACTAAACACACATTCTGACACAGTCCAGACTCACTGCAGTAGGAGAGACTCACCAGTAGGAGAGACATGAGTGTGGAGGAGCTGGTCGGGATCACTGGGAGGTACTGGATGGGGTGGACATGAACAGTGCCTCCTTGAGATCAGCAGAGACCTCATGGTAGCTGTGGAGCTTCCTCATTCTGCAGAGTCATAGGCAACTGTCAGGTTTAGCTGTGGGAGGAGGTGGGAGAAAGAGGAGGAGGGGGGGAGATGTACAGAGGGTGGAGAGGAATAAGCGTGAGGGAAGAGTGCAGGATGGGAGAAAAAGGAAGGGGATGAAGGTAAAAGGGAGGAGAGGGAGTTTAATAAGAATAGCAACCTTACTCTGCAAAATTTCACAGGGGGAAGTGAAGAGGAAGAAGAAGAGGAAGACGGAGAGGGAGAGATGAGGTACAACGTCTTACCTCATGTACAAAGATGCCAGATGGCCTGCCATGTCTCCCATGGCCTAGCAACAGTCTCTCCTTCCAATCTCATTACTCATGTGCAGTTCACGAGAGGTTGAGTTGTGCAGTAAGTTAGCAGAGTCCAGTACCCACACCTCATCTGAAGAAACAAGAAAGACAGGAGAGAGGAGAGGAGAGAGTGAGGGAAGGAAGGGATGGAGGTAACCACTGTCTCAGCTCAGAGCTTTTCGAGCTAGGAGAGGACCTGGAATTGACACCTACAATCACTGACTGCCATTTGCCATTGGGATCAAGTTTTCCTAGTGAAAGTGTTCAGAGCCTAACGAGGCTTGAATGGAGAGGACAAACAAGGGAAGAAGAGGTTAAGGAAGGTTCATATGCCCTGTAGTCATAACTGCGACCACAGTCAAGATCTTGACCGTCAATTCCTTAATTTGAATGTTGACCGCACCAATCTTGGCGTCTTGACTGTTGACTGTTACCTTTGACCCCTTCGGTGTATCTCACATGCTGTGAATACAAGCAAATACATGTAACAGGTTGTGGCAATAAAGTTTTATGATGGGTTTGCAGCTAGTTTTATGCACATGTGACTTTGGGCACGAGACTACATTCTCTTGTATTTTACTTCATCACTTTCCTACAAATTATGACTGGCAGTATTTCATGACAATCTCACATCCAGTGGGAGATAACTCACATGTGATCACTGGTTGCAGGATTCATCCCGTCCTCTATTTCGAGCTCCGTTTTCCTTCAGTTGTACAAACAGTGAGGGGCGTGGTCAGGAGTCAGCCAGTCTGGTTCCCAGACAGGATGAGTCTGGAGTCAGACCACACGGACCGCCCCACGCGATTTTCGGTTTTGGGCGCAGTTTATACGGAAATCCGTAAAACACCGCGTCACGCAATCCAACTTTAACCCCTAGCCCACTGAAAACTGCAAAAAGTCGTTATCTGAGACAGCGAGCAACAGACAACAAAGTACAATTTGATAATAGAGCAATAACTACAGTAGACGCCGGCTATGTGAGGGTGATGTGATGTTTAATGCCTACAATTAATGTTTAATGCAATGTTGTTGGATAACTGTGTGGTTTTTTGGGCCTCTTCAGAGGGAGTGGCAGGTTTTGGGCACCAATCTTTTATTATTTAGGCCATCTCTGTGGAGCCATTCTTGACCCTCTTGGTATTCTGGCTCAGAGGCAGTGGAAGGTGCTTGAGATTGGGGGGGCACCGATGATGGTGCGTGCGTAAGAATGCACACGATAGGGGGGTGTGGGGGCATGCTCCCCCAGAATTTTTTAAAAAAAATTAGGTGCTCTGAGATCGCTTCTGAGGTCATATTTGTACCCAAATGCCACTAGTCCGACTAGAGTGCATGGCGGGAGTAGGCCTAATACCACCATTCGCCACAATACACGTCAGTCATCACAAGGCGTTTCAGTCACTATAGTCATAGATATATGAGACGTCTCATATATCTATGCTGTAGTCGACCTTGTACGTGTCGTGCCTGATGAAGTGGGCATCTTATAGACGAATTGACGACCTGGACAAGAACAGTTTCTACTTTGTACTTCACGTTGAAACTAGTTCAGACTCAAGGGCAGAGACTTGCACTTGCAGTATGCATGCGTTACTTAGGCCTACTTCCAGGTTCCAGGTCAAGAATTGGGGGTAGCCCCCCAGTTCCGCCGCCTATGTTCTGGCTTGTCTTCTCTTGACTCCTCCTTCATTGGTCTTTATACATTGGCTTTCTGCCATGAGACCACACAGATGCTATGAAATATAGATGTATAAATACAGCACTCTTTAGGCTGTTCTACTCATAACTAACTATCAGTCCGTCCAAAGTTGTGAAAGGCATAATTATGCAATTGTTGAGGTAGGGGTATGAGATCTTTTTTTTTTTTGTAGGCACTGCTGAAAATTACAGAGACTGGAGCCACTGCTTTCTGTCATTTGGTTTCTGTTCTACATGAGAATCTAGGAACAATCTGTGAATGCAGTAGTGCTGTCATTTTCGTGTTTGAGCATGTACATACAATATAAAAATGTTGAGGGTGAGTCATAGTATTCTATGCATTTTTGATGTATGCCAATCACCTGGCTGAATAAAACAAAAATTCAGTGATTTGGGTGCATGTATATTATGTTGTAAATAAAAGTAACTGAGGAGTCTCACCAGCATTTCCCAATGGGTTAAAAGGACTACATCTTCATAGCCTTGTTGCTGGAATTTTTGGAAGAACTGGGACCCCAAAACAAGGACTTGTTTGCCAGCCTAATATTTAACCCTTTGAACGCGGAAGTGATCTTATTCATGACAGTTTATTATCATACGTCTAACTCACGCTAATGTATGGGAGTCAATGGGGAAGCCTTGCAGCTGCGCACAGTTTATAAAAAGCCGTATTTTTTACTGCAAGTCACGCGAGAATCCGTATCAGGTACTACAAGTCACGCGAGAATCCGTATCAGGTACTACAAGTCACGTGCGCTGCGTCTGAACATGCAATGAAATCGAAGGTTCGTATGATAAAATCATTATCACCATAGTACCAAGCTATACCGGAGAAAATATCACTCGTTTGTTGCCGTTGGCATTGTTACTCGTGCTGCGCACTCGTAACAATACAGACGGCAACAAACTCGTGATATTTTCCGGTATAGTTTTGTACTATGGTTAGCCATGTCGGACGAAAATTAAAATTGCCTCAAGCCACCCTAAAACATACACCACTTGATGCTCCTGGCACTGAGATATCCAACGCCGTTTACCGCATGAAAATCCATTCAGCGGTTTATGAGATACGAGAAGGAACGTTAAAAGACGTAGTGAAAATTTTCTACCGTAAATTTCTAAATCTCGTGTATATAAAACGGCAGGCGGGGTCGTATGCAGCGCATTGCGCCAGCCAGAAGTTCAGCTCTTCAAACGCATATAACTCGGGAACGGAAACAGATATGAAGATACGGTTTTCACAAAAATGGCGCTCTGGAACTGATCTGTGAGCTCAGATGAGCTCTGTAAGTTATCCTGGACTTTCTGGGGGGTGAATAAAATCACTACTTATTGCTACACCCTCAACGTTCAAGGACATAGTCATAAAGAGGACCTGATCGGTTTCTGACCATGATGCGTGAGTAGTTTTACTACTTACGGTTTTTTGAATGAATCTCAACACATCAAAACCTGCCTGAATGAATCAAATTTAGTCAGGGTCTTTGGTGAAAACCTTATTTTCATATGCATGATTTCTAATTATAAAATAGCATAGTTTTCTTATAGATCAACATGGTTGAAGCACCACCATTCATTGCATAGGCCTTGAAATTTCAAAGTCTAATAGTATCACTGGCTAGCTAATAAATATAATTTGGTGTGCATGAAATTCAACCTATGCAGTGCTCTTGATTGTAAGCTAATATTCACAAAATCAACTTACAAAAGATACAAATCACCACTTCGCATATCTTCAAAAAGATTAAGCGTAAGGATTTGGTCCTCGCCATCATATTTTACATTAAACCAATCATTCGTTCCAGGTACAACACTCAAAATAAGTCCTGTAAACCATTCCTCATCATCTGCAACCAGCCATCTATGGCAGATTCTCTTGCCCACTAGGTCAGCAGCTTCTGAGTCTTCTGGTAGCTGGGGTGGTGTATTGCATTCAGATCCAGTTGATAGCAGCTTAAGCAAGTTGTGAGTCACTTCATCTACACTCAGTTTTTTACCCTTGACAGTGGCTTGGAAAACGGTTTTGTCTCGGTAGTTTTGCTGTAGCACTTTCTTCCTGAAATCAAGCTGGCATTTAAGTGCTTTTAGCTTTGCAGTTTTAGATTTCAGGCATGCCAGTCCAGCTGTGATTTGCTCTTCCGTCTGCCAAAGCCCACTCACTAGCACTGCTTCTGTCAGCTTTTGTCTCTCCTGTCTCTCACGTGCTCGCTTTTCTGCAATAGCTTTGACTTTGGCCCTTTGGATCTTTGCTCTTTCCTCTAGCATTACTTTCCGGCGATGTTGAAAGAGCTTTCGGAACTCTGGTGCCTTAGTCCTTGCTGTTCTTAACAAGTCTGCTATCTCAGTTTCAGTCTTTGATTTCAGCCAGCTTGCTGTTTTGTTGTTTGCAAACAAGATCATTGCTTCTAAAGCGAGTGTTGAAGCATTTGGTTTTTGTCGAAGCAACCTGTCAAGTTGGGCAAAATCTCTCTCACTTACAACATTGGTTTTTGGCACTGATGCTATTTCATCATCAGTTATGTCTTTATATGTATCACCTAGGTGGTCTGCAACCATTCTCCTGAAAAGTGTTGCGAATGCTGTGAATAAAGCCTGGAGGATCTCCTGGACTGTAGTATTGTTTTCATCTGGCACAAGTAGAGAGTCAAATATGTTGTCAATTTTGAGTGGTATTTCAGGAAATAGACGTGCTTCTCCAGTTAATAAGGAAGAAGCATCTTCAGACCACTCCTCAAAATGGTTTACCATGTTCTGGTACCTGTTATTCATTTCTGTGATTGTGACTTCAGATTCCAGAAGCCTCCAGAAAGGGCCAGTAACAAACTTATTTACCAAGCCAAGAGCCCTACACCCAGCCCAGAATTCAGGTACTTTAACATCTGCCTGGAGTGCTTGAATCAAAAGGTTGTTTGTAGCCAGTTCTTGTGCAAAAAACTGTTTGATAGCACTCCGAAGGAAGTACAATGCACCTCCATTATGAAACAAGATGTTAAATCGGTTTCCACGAAAGGAGGCCAAGGGTACTCTCTTAGTGTGATAATTTGCAGCCAAAAAGGTGGAGAAAGGCATGTGAGCTCCACTTTGTTCACTGCCATGCTTCTGGAAGGCTTTGCAGGCTGTCCTGATCAGCCTCACTGTACCTGTATTAGAATCCATCATTTACAAATGTATCTGAATAGAAGTCACCATGTATAAGAACATGCATGTAAAATGTTCTTCAGCTGAGGTCAAACCAAATGGAATGGGGGATCATATAAGTTGTGGAAAAGAACAATGGGTTTAATTGGAAGGTCCATACAGAATGTCTGCATGGACCTCATAATTCTAATAAAACTGCATGCATTGCATGGGCTATTGTTGAATTCCTATTGTTATCTTGTTTATCTGGTACCATCCATGCAGCCATTAGCAGACATGCAAATGTATCTAAGACCAGTAATCTGATATACCTGCTTCTTTTCGCTCAAAATGCCCAGGACGTGCAGCAGCTCCTAATGGCGTATCAGAATTGGCTTCTTCCCACTGTAGAAGAACAGCAGCAGAGGCATCTGCCATTCCTACAAGAAGATGCAAGCCACAGAAAAAATTGTTCAAGTTACTGATTCGTGCTTGCTCATCGTGAGAGAGATCGCTCCATCCCTCAACCATGGATGGAAGAACTTCACTCCGATAACTATCAAGTAGCTCATTAAAGCTCTTCTCTACAATGTGTCGATCAGACATTGTGTTCTTGATGTTCACCAAAATTGTACTTCCTGACCCTTCTCCAGCTACAACATCTATCTCAGATAGGATAAGCTTCAAGGTGTCAAGGGTACACTGGGCCGATCCACACAACATCTCACTCAGTCCAAGTGAATACGATGATTGCGTGGTAGATACCTGAAAGGATCCGTAGTGTTGGCCAAATTTTGATGTGCCATCACTGTGTAGAGTTAGCTGCTGAGAGACTTGCAGTTTCTCTGCAATCTGCTTGTATGCCAGAGCCTTCATCTCAGGCAGCATCTCAACAATTGTCGTATATTTTGGCAGTCGGTCTACTGTGATACCTGCAATGTTGCTAAGAACGGTCCGAATTATTGGGTCAACATTTTTGACCCCAACGTTCATACTCAGCAACTCAAGGCAACACTGACGAACCCCATCCGAATACTTGCCATGCTCGAATGTCACCAATCTTTCCTTTTCAAGTCGATCAATTTCTTCTTGCAGGTGTTCATTTTCCAACTGAAGTTGGTCAATGATGTCTCTTTGCTTTGTAATTACTGCCTCCAACTCCTTCACTTGAGTAATGAATGCACCATGTAACTCATCAAATTGTTTATCTCTTTCTGCTGTTTCTAGTGTAGATTTCTGTGCTTGTATTTTAGCATAGTTAGCTCTTGAACGGTAAAGCTCTCTGGATTTTTGTGCTTTTACCAATTTTTCTGCTGTCTTCTGCAATTGATGAAAATTTGAACTGACATCACCCTTAAGTCGCACCACTTCAGTTGACTTTTTCTCTAGAGCTTCATCACGTCTTCTTAGCTTCTTTTTAATATTGGTGGCCTTTGTTCGTAGCTCAGTAGCCTTTGTTGCTGTAAATTCTACCTCCTGCTTTTGAATGTTGAGCAATTCTTGGGTCTGGTGAAGTTCTTCTTCAAGTTCAGTGTTCACTTGCAGTAGTGCATCTCTATCTGGTAGCATAGATTTGACAACACGCCTAGGCTTAGCTGGGACTATCTCCACACTTTGGGGGATCATATAAGTTGTGGAAAAGAACAAGTCAAGTGGCTTCTTGTTCCTCTTTAACTTGCTTTGTTCCTCCATAACTCGCATCACTGACATGGCCAAGGTCTTCAGGGAGGGAAATTCAACAGTGTGCTTGCAAACCAATTTCATAAGCCACTCTTCAAACTGTTTCCAAGAGATATCATGCTTCTGTCGGAACAGGTTTAGTTCATATACGACCCCTTTTGTAAGATCTTCTACTTGTGACAAGACTGGAAGTTCATCTGCTCCCAGAAGAGCATCCTCAGTAATGGCCAGTGCTTCACAGTAGGGTCCAGGATACGAGATGGGATCCATCCTTTTAGTCAGGTAGCATGCAAGCTAGTATTGTAGACTAGTCTATAGCTACAACTTTTAAAACCTTACACCTTGAATGCCTTAAAGTATGCTAGGAAGAATTCTAACGTTGTTGTTCCGCACTCAGTAGTCAATTTAATTTCTCGGTGTTTTTCAACGCTGGGAGGAGCTATAATATATATATGCGCAGTGAAAATTTAGCGCTATGCGTATACTAGCGCAAAATTTTCATGGCTATACTATAGCGCAGTGGCGTAGCCAGGACATCGCCGATGCTAGGGCACAGCATGGGCACACTACGTTTGTACGAAATTCTGCGTGAAGTGCAGAAGCATTTGGGGGTGGGGGGTCTAGGACATGCTCTCCCCAGAAAATTTTTGGAATTCACAGCCTCCCAGGTCAGTTCTGAGGCCATATCGTACTGCAGTGTACGTCGATTATACAGCAAAATCGCGACGGTACGGTGAGCACGGTACGGGACTCGTGATTCTGTGGATATACATGGCGATACTGCGCCGTTCGATTTCAAGACCGTTTAGCGCCCGATTCGGGATCGACAACGACGGGATCAGCGCCGATAATTCGCATGCATACCTGCACTGGTGGGGCACGGCCTCTATTTAGTGATGTCGGACTTTGACCCCATGCGGCCAATATATTGTACGTGATTTTCTATTGGGCCGTACGGCCCAGCCCTACCTCTTATAATTAACCAAGTTGTTTGCGAGCTACAAGGGCGGCATTGTAGAAACAAAGGTTCCTTGGCAAAGTGAAGGCGTAGAAGTCGATTTTGCAACCCATTTTCTCCCATTTTGTGGCTCTGTAATTCCTTGTTATATTAATATGCTATTAAAACAATAAATAACTGACAATAACTGAAAAGCACAACGTCAAACCTGCAAGCAACACTAAAATTCGAAATCTACGACATTGATTTGATATAGGAGAACCTATCTCTCTCCACGGAATTCACACAATTTTCCCGGATTTGCAGGGAAAGTGCAGTGATCATATTCATACCCACGACAGTCGATGCATAAGTCCATTATTAGCTTGGACTTGCACCCGTGGGGTTACTAACCGTTCATTTTACACCTCAAACAGCATGCAATGACACTGTTGATGTCATTGCATTGGTGATTTAGGACACTAGCAGTGTCATTGCATGCTGTTTCAGATGTAAAATGATATTCCTGCACGCTCATGTAAACATTTGCTACTATCCATACGCTATAGCAGTGGCGTAGCCAGGCTGGGGCACACTGGGGCACGCGTACGTGCCCTAGCAAATAGAGGCCGTGCCCCACCAGTGCAGGTATGCATGCGAATTATCGGCGCTGATCCCGTCGTTGTCGATCCCGAATCGGGCGCTAAACGGTCTTGAAATCGAACGGCGCAGTATCGCCATGTATATCCACAGAATCACGAGTCCCGTACCGTGCTCACCGTACCGTCGCGATTTTGCTGTATAATCGACGTACACTGCAGTACGATATGGCCTCAGAACTGACCTGGGAGGCTGTGAATTCCAAAAATTTTCTGGGGAGAGCATGTCCTAGACCCCCCACCCCCAAATGCTTCTGCACTTCACGCAGAATTTCGTACAAACGTAGTGTGCCCATGCTGTGCCCTAGCATCGGCGATGTCCTGGCTACGCCACTGCGCTATAGTATAGCCATGAAAATTTTGCGCTAGTATACGCATAGCGCTAAATTTTCACTGCGCATATATATATTATAGCTCCTCCCAGCGTTGAAAAACACCGAGAAATTAAATTGACTACTGAGTGCGGAACAACAACGTTAGAATTCTTCCTAGCATACTTTAAGGCATTCAAGGTGTAAGGTTTTAAAAGTTGTAGCTATAGACTAGTCTACAATACTAGCTTGCATGCTACCTGACTAAAAGGATGGATCCCATCTCGTATCCTGGACCCTACTGTGAAGCACTGGCCATTACTGAGGATGCTCTTCTGGGAGCAGATGAACTTCCAGTCTTGTCACAAGTAGAAGATCTTACAAAAGGGGTCGTATATGAACTAAACCTGTTCCGACAGAAGCATGATATCTCTTGGAAACAGTTTGAAGAGTGGCTTATGAAATTGGTTTGCAAGCACACTGTTGAATTTCCCTCCCTGAAGACCTTGGCCATGTCAGTGATGCGAGTTATGGAGGAACAAAGCAAGTTAAAGAGGAACAAGAAGCCACTTGACTTGTTCTTTTCCACAACTTATATGATCCCCCAAAGTGTGGAGATAGTCCCAGCTAAGCCTAGGCGTGTTGTCAAATCTATGCTACCAGATAGAGATGCACTACTGCAAGTGAACACTGAACTTGAAGAAGAACTTCACCAGACCCAAGAATTGCTCAACATTCAAAAGCAGGAGGTAGAATTTACAGCAACAAAGGCTACTGAGCTACGAACAAAGGCCACCAATATTAAAAAGAAGCTAAGAAGACGTGATGAAGCTCTAGAGAAAAAGTCAACTGAAGTGGTGCGACTTAAGGGTGATGTCAGTTCAAATTTTCATCAATTGCAGAAGACAGCAGAAAAATTGGTAAAAGCACAAAAATCCAGAGAGCTTTACCGTTCAAGAGCTAACTATGCTAAAATACAAGCACAGAAATCTACACTAGAAACAGCAGAAAGAGATAAACAATTTGATGAGTTACATGGTGCATTCATTACTCAAGTGAAGGAGTTGGAGGCAGTAATTACAAAGCAAAGAGACATCATTGACCAACTTCAGTTGGAAAATGAACACCTGCAAGAAGAAATTGATCGACTTGAAAAGGAAAGATTGGTGACATTCGAGCATGGCAAGTATTCGGATGGGGTTCGTCAGTGTTGCCTTGAGTTGCTGAGTATGAACGTTGGGGTCAAAAATGTTGACCCAATAATTCGGACCGTTCTTAGCAACATTGCAGGTATCACAGTAGACCGACTGCCAAAATATACGACAATTGTTGAGATGCTGCCTGAGATGAAGGCTCTGGCATACAAGCAGATTGCAGAGAAACTGCAAGTCTCTCAGCAGCTAACTCTACACAGTGATGGCACATCAAAATTTGGCCAACACTACGGATCCTTTCAGGTATCTACCACGCAATCATCGTATTCACTTGGACTGAGTGAGATGTTGTGTGGATCGGCCCAGTGTACCCTTGACACCTTGAAGCTTATCCTATCTGAGATAGATGTTGTAGCTGGAGAAGGGTCAGGAAGTACAATTTTGGTGAACATCAAGAACACAATGTCTGATCGACACATTGTAGAGAAGAGCTTTAATGAGCTACTTGATAGTTATCGGAGTGAAGTTCTTCCATCCATGGTTGAGGGATGGAGCGATCTCTCTCACGATGAGCAAGCACGAATCAGTAACTTGAACAATTTTTTCTGTGGCTTGCATCTTCTTGTAGGAATGGCAGATGCCTCTGCTGCTGTTCTTCTACAGTGGGAAGAAGCCAATTCTGATACGCCATTAGGAGCTGCTGCACGTCCTGGGCATTTTGAGCGAAAAGAAGCAGGTATATCAGATTACTGGTCTTAGATACATTTGCATGTCTGCTAATGGCTGCATGGATGGTACCAGATAAACAAGATAACAATAGGAATTCAACAATAGCCCATGCAATGCATGCAGTTTTATTAGAATTATGAGGTCCATGCAGACATTCTGTATGGACCTTCCAATTAAACCCATTGTTCTTTTCCACAACTTATATGATCCCCCATTCCATTTGGTTTGACCTCAGCTGAAGAACATTTTACATGCATGTTCTTATACATGGTGACTTCTATTCAGATACATTTGTAAATGATGGATTCTAATACAGGTACAGTGAGGCTGATCAGGACAGCCTGCAAAGCCTTCCAGAAGCATGGCAGTGAACAAAGTGGAGCTCACATGCCTTTCTCCACCTTTTTGGCTGCAAATTATCACACTAAGAGAGTACCCTTGGCCTCCTTTCGTGGAAACCGATTTAACATCTTGTTTCATAATGGAGGTGCATTGTACTTCCTTCGGAGTGCTATCAAACAGTTTTTTGCACAAGAACTGGCTACAAACAACCTTTTGATTCAAGCACTCCAGGCAGATGTTAAAGTACCTGAATTCTGGGCTGGGTGTAGGGCTCTTGGCTTGGTAAATAAGTTTGTTACTGGCCCTTTCTGGAGGCTTCTGGAATCTGAAGTCACAATCACAGAAATGAATAACAGGTACCAGAACATGGTAAACCATTTTGAGGAGTGGTCTGAAGATGCTTCTTCCTTATTAACTGGAGAAGCACGTCTATTTCCTGAAATACCACTCAAAATTGACAACATATTTGACTCTCTACTTGTGCCAGATGAAAACAATACTACAGTCCAGGAGATCCTCCAGGCTTTATTCACAGCATTCGCAACACTTTTCAGGAGAATGGTTGCAGACCACCTAGGTGATACATATAAAGACATAACTGATGATGAAATAGCATCAGTGCCAAAAACCAATGTTGTAAGTGAGAGAGATTTTGCCCAACTTGACAGGTTGCTTCGACAAAAACCAAATGCTTCAACACTCGCTTTAGAAGCAATGATCTTGTTTGCAAACAACAAAACAGCAAGCTGGCTGAAATCAAAGACTGAAACTGAGATAGCAGACTTGTTAAGAACAGCAAGGACTAAGGCACCAGAGTTCCGAAAGCTCTTTCAACATCGCCGGAAAGTAATGCTAGAGGAAAGAGCAAAGATCCAAAGGGCCAAAGTCAAAGCTATTGCAGAAAAGCGAGCACGTGAGAGACAGGAGAGACAAAAGCTGACAGAAGCAGTGCTAGTGAGTGGGCTTTGGCAGACGGAAGAGCAAATCACAGCTGGACTGGCATGCCTGAAATCTAAAACTGCAAAGCTAAAAGCACTTAAATGCCAGCTTGATTTCAGGAAGAAAGTGCTACAGCAAAACTACCGAGACAAAACCGTTTTCCAAGCCACTGTCAAGGGTAAAAAACTGAGTGTAGATGAAGTGACTCACAACTTGCTTAAGCTGCTATCAACTGGATCTGAATGCAATACACCACCCCAGCTACCAGAAGACTCAGAAGCTGCTGACCTAGTGGGCAAGAGAATCTGCCATAGATGGCTGGTTGCAGATGATGAGGAATGGTTTACAGGACTTATTTTGAGTGTTGTACCTGGAACGAATGATTGGTTTAATGTAAAATATGATGGCGAGGACCAAATCCTTACGCTTAATCTTTTTGAAGATATGCGAAGTGGTGATTTGTATCTTTTGTAAGTTGATTTTGTGAATATTAGCTTACAATCAAGAGCACTGCATAGGTTGAATTTCATGCACACCAAATTATATTTATTAGCTAGCCAGTGATACTATTAGACTTTGAAATTTCAAGGCCTATGCAATGAATGGTGGTGCTTCAACCATGTTGATCTATAAGAAAACTATGCTATTTTATAATTAGAAATCATGCATATGAAAATAAGGTTTTCACCAAAGACCCTGACTAAATTTGATTCATTCAGGCAGGTTTTGATGTGTTGAGATTCATTCAAAAAACCGTAAGTAGTAAAACTACTCACGCATCATGGTCAGAAACCGATCAGGTCCTCTTTATGACTATGTCCTTGAACGTTGAGGGTGTAGCAATAAGTAGTGATTTTATTCACCCCCCAGAAAGTCCAGGATAACTTACAGAGCTCATCTGAGCTCACAGATCAGTTCCAGAGCGCCATTTTTGTGAAAACCGTATCTTCATATCTGTTTCCGTTCCCGAGTTATATGCGTTTGAAGAGCTGAACTTCTGGCTGGCGCAATGCGCTGCATACGACCCCGCCTGCCGTTTTATATACACGAGATTTAGAAATTTACGGTAGAAAATTTTCACTACGTCTTTTAACGTTCCTTCTCGTATCTCATAAACCGCTGAATGGATTTTCATGCGGTAAACGGCGTTGGATATCTCAGTGCCAGGAGCATCAAGTGGTGTATGTTTTAGGGTGGCTTGAGGCAATTTTAATTTTCGTCCGACATGGCTACTCTATTTGCTAGGGCACGTACGCGTGCCCCAGTGTGCCCCAGCCTGGCTACGCCACTGCTATAGCGTATGGATAGTAGCAAATGTTTACATGAGCGTGCAGGAATATCATTTTACATCTGAAACAGCATGCAATGACACTGCTAGTGTCCTAAATCACCAATGCAATGACATCAACAGTGTCATTGCATGCTGTTTGAGGTGTAAAATGAACGGTTAGTAACCCCACGGGTGCAAGTCCAAGCTAATAATGGACTTATGCATCGACTGTCGTGGGTATGAATATGATCACTGCACTTTCCCTGCAAATCCGGGAAAATTGTGTGAATTCCGTGGAGAGAGATAGGTTCTCCTATATCAAATCAATGTCGTAGATTTCGAATTTTAGTGTTGCTTGCAGGTTTGACGTTGTGCTTTTCAGTTATTGTCAGTTATTTATTGTTTTAATAGCATATTAATATAACAAGGAATTACAGAGCCACAAAATGGGAGAAAATGGGTTGCAAAATCGACTTCTACGCCTTCACTTTGCCAAGGAACCTTTGTTTCTACAATGCCGCCCTTGTAGCTCGCAAACAACTTGGTTAATTATAAGAGGTAGGGCTGGGCCGTACGGCCCAATAGAAAATCACGTACAATATATTGGCCGCATGGGGTCAAAGTCCGACATCACTACTATGGTGATAACTAGATGAATGCAGGGCATTGTGGGGCGAGCCTGAGCAAGCAGCATGCCAAGGACTAAAATTGTGCATACGCAGTTCGTATACACGCGTGCCCTTTCGCACTTCTTGTCGAGGTGTCGAAGTTGGCGTGGCGTTTAGTAAGAAGTGAAGTTGCTGTTTGTCTACTGTGCCTCATCCGAGTGTATAAATGACAAAGGCAGTGTTGTACATTATTCACACAGGAATGACCTCGTAATTGAAAGTCTTCAATTCCATTGGCCAACCCACATCTAGTTTTCTGCTTAGGGATGAGAAACAATGAACTGATTTGGAAGAGGCTAACATGCAATTTTTTGTGTACACAATCACCGTTATGGTTTTATCAATTTTTGTTGTAAACAACATGACATTAGTGTGATATAAAAGTGATGACATAATATTTCCTGTTTACATGAGAGCTTACATTGGAGTTTCTATTGACCAAATGAGCTTCAAATGGTGTATGGTGGTAGTTTTTATACACATTGCCAGTGAGTTAGTGGATGTTGGTTGGTTCAGTTTTTCCATTAGGGCTGTGTCATTGCTATCTCAACACCATTGTTGGTAGCCACAAAAGTTTTCCATATTTTCTGTGACATCATATGGTTTGAAGTTGCAAGGCCTATTAAAGATCACATGAATCATTCCATTTTCTCTGAGAGTTTCAACTCAAGGTTGCTGAACGTCGTGCTGGCTAGAAGAGTCTACATTTTGCATCATGATTGTGTCTGGCAGATTGTGTAGTGGAGACAACCGTGGCAAATGCTTCTCATTCTTGCTTACCTGGGTAGCCTCGTTCCCAGGCTCTCCCCGCTAAGAAGGGCCCTCCCCCCTCTTAGTGGGGAGAGCCTGGGAACGAGGCTACACCTGGGTACAGTTCACTGAAATCACACAGCTATTGCTTGAATTCTTTGTTGTTAAAGATCACCTGACGGATGGCGTCCTTTTCCTCCTTGACGTCGTCTTCTCTAGCGATCACGGAAGCCATGTACGCTAATGCGATATTGGAAGCCCTACATCTTCGTGCGACCAAGCGCGGCGCGCGGGTGATTCTCTTGCGGTTACGGAAGCCATGTATGCGAATGCGATATTGGAAGCCCTACATACTTCGTGCGACCAAGCGCGGCGCGCGGGTGACGGTCGTACGATAATGATAATAATAATAATAATAATGATGATAATACATATATGATTTCGTCCAGCTGTACCGTCTATGTGGGGCTCGCTCAGGCTCGCCCCAATTATATATTATCATACGTCTAACTCACGCTAATGTATGGGAGTCAATGGGGAAGCCTTGCAGCTGCACACAGTTTATAAAAAGCCGTATTTTTTACTGCAAGTCACGCGAGAATCCGTATCAGTACTGCAAGTCACGCGAGAATCCGTATCAGGTACTACAAGTCACGCGAGAATCCGTATCAGGTACTACAAGTCACGTGCGCTGCGTCGGACCGTGCAATGAAATCGAAGGTTCGTATGATAAAATCATTATCACCATAGTACCAAGCTATACCGGAGAAAATATCACGAGTTTGTTGCCGTTGGCATTGTTACTCGTGCTGCGCACTCGTAACAATACAGACGGCAACAAACTCGTGATATTTTCCGGTATAGCTTTGTACTATGGTGATAATTATATATTAACGCGGAAGTTGTTCCATATCAACGTCATTGACTCGAACGGTTTTAGCATAGATAATATAACCTTACCGGAATTTTCAGGTTTGTTGTCCGCGCCCTTTTGGTTTATAACTTGCGCATGCGCATGCTGCCTGTCTAAAAAACCTGTTTGGCTGCATGCATGAAGCAGTTTAGGCGCCTGAGGGACTTAGATTTTACAATATAGTGACTATCTACCTGGTCTGTGAACGTGGCTTCACATCACCGGTCTCCTCGAACATCTTCAAGTATCGTCTCACAGTCCGTTCAGACACACTGTGTAGCTGGCCTATATCCTGTGGAGAAGCATGCCAGGCGAGGACAATCCAGATTATTCGCCATCGCAAATCGAGGGAGTACGGAATAGGCATGACTAAAGCCAGAAGACGGTGCTTTTGTTGTTTGGATTTACCGCGGCACATAATCTGGGTCAAAGTTCAAGCAATTGTGCGCATGCGTATTCGGTATTGGACAACAAACCTGAAAATTCCGGTACGGAAAGGTTATATTATCTATGAGCACGTGAAGTTGGCATGCAGCTGCGGTTATTCTACTTCCGTAGAGAACTTGACGATCGATTGATTCCCAAACGATTGCATATGTTGCTACTTTCATACAGCAGTTGACGTACTTGTGCTGGATTTGACAAGGAACGCAGTATGCGTAACGTCCACAAGAAACGGGCGCGGGATAAGCAGAACTATCTGCGAAACAAAGAAAGCAAAAGGCAAGCGTCCCGTAACAAGTACTGGAAGAACCCGGAAAAACACTCTTACTCTCCAAGGGTTCCTTTACCACAGTTATGCCTTACCTCTTATGACCTATGTACCTGCCACCCACCATACACAACCTACACACACCTGCCCACAATGTATAACCAGCTATAGAAACTGTTCCTTGGACAACACACAACATACAGTGTTACAACCCTGTCATACAACAGAACAGGTAGACAGTCATGTATATACCACAGTGCCTTAGAACAACCACTCACACACACATGCACATACCCAATTAGACAACAGTTACACCCATGATTCCATTGTCAAGTGGATAAGTGCAAACAGCTAACATCCTCCAGAAATCCATCAACATCAACAATAAACTACATAACAAGTCATTTCACTTGGGGTGTGGTTACACAACAACAACAACAAAAAAAAACAGAAACAAGTCACAAAAAAGTTTGCCAAACGCAAACAAGCACATGTAGGGATGAAATCCTCAAAAACCAACCAAACAAGACGGGAACGACACCACAATACTTTTACACCATCCCTACATCTTGTGCCATTTTGCCACCTGTACACAACACAAAACCCTCTACATTTGTACTTATTAGCCCACACCAACCACAAACAAACATAGTACTTCACTCCATTCAACTATCTCACAGAATAACCCATCCTTCACAAAGCATTACAAAATTACCACTACTCACTTCACAGCCACCTGTATACAAGACAACCCATATCTATCATGCTAAACAGGCATAAAACTTAACAACATAATGCACATTCCAACATAACACACACACTCACTCCACACCTTCTACACACAACTTGGACCATACCTGCTACACTCAGTAGCAACCACCAACAACACAACATACTCACTATGCACAACACACCCACGCCACACCCTTCCATCTACAAGACAACCCTCTTCTACACACAACTAAAAAACAAATACAAACACACAGTTTTGGCAAAATGGCACAAGATGTAGGGATGGTGTAAAAGTATTGTGGTGTCGTTCCCGTCTTGTTTGGTTGGTTTTTGAGGATTTCATCCCTACATGTGCTTGTTTGCGTTTGGCAAACTTTTTTTGTGACTTTATAACTCATGTTTTCATGAGTCGATCACATCATAACTTGAACAGTAGTTCATTCAATAGCTTCACAGCGCCAGAGCTCTACCATCACACTGCGTGCTCCACTAGTCTTGCAAGCCAGACCTTTCAGCGCCGATCGCTCCAGTATCCAGCACCCTTCCCCTCAGCGTGCTGGATACTGAATGCTCCATGCAGTCATCATCAGGGTGAAAGTGACGACTGGAGCATTCAGTTGAAATGTTGGCAAGTTATTTTCCGAGCTCAAGTTGGTAACAGATGACCTTCTCTTCAAATAACTGAGAAGCCATTGAAGGTTGTAAACTCCAATTGGAGTAATGTTACCTGTGGATGACATGTAGAGACAAATGGTGCCTTCCAACGGTGACAGTTTGCAGGCAGGATCTCAAACCTCCCATCATCAATGAGACAATGTGCTGAAGATTGTTTACAGGCCAACGAATATATGTAAATCAGAAAAAGAAAAGTGATGCCAAGTGATAAAAATAAAAGATGGAAAACTCAAAACAAGAGCTGTCAGTTCAAAGTCTTGCGACATCGCCGGGAGCCACAGTTGCACGGGATCTTTGCCTCTTCAATGGGGAACTTGTAGTCATACGTAAGCTCCTCTCCCGGTACAATCCTGCGGGGGAGAGGGGAGGAGGAACACTCACTATAGGTGGTTCCAGAAGAAGACAAGTTTATGTGCACAAAAATTTCACTCAGGCCAGGATTAGCTTGATGTTATCCATGTGCCAAATCCTAGCCTCGTTCCTAGGCCCCGCCCAGCTTTCCGTCGCTTATTAGTACGGTAAAGCGGGAGAGGGCCTGGTATCTTTTCTCACGTGAGTGACATCAGGATAGAAAGGATGGTAGAAGGGGTTTAATTGTGCGTGGGCGCACCGGGCCCAGAACACCGAAAAGAGCCAAGGTACCAGGTAACTTACCACACGTATCTAGCTAGCGGGAGGCGACTATCTTACACACCAAGCGTTGAGCGTGTAGTCGGTTTAAAATACACGAAACGCAGCCTGTTAGTTCTGCAAAATTTCGCCATTTTCCGATTACGTCATGCTCACGTGAGAAAAGATACCAGGCTCTCCACGGCTTTTCCGTACTGCAAGCGACGGAAAGCTGGGCAGGGCCTGGGAACGAGGCTACCAAATCCCATTCAAAACAGATAATACAGTGTAATTAGCTCAGAAGTGCCCTAAAGGTCAAGTGAGGTGGATTACAGCAGAGATAACAGAGATGGAATGGATTTTGCCAAAATTTACGAACAAACTGCGGCAAAACGCTGCTGTCACATCCACGCTACAGCACGCCTCGTCAGGCAATGCTTACTAACAGACTTATCTCCTGTGTAGGTCCAAGCTGTATGTATACATATCAATTATTCCACAGTATCATGCATGCTCAGGTGCTATGCTGAATTAGCACTCAACGAAGAGAGGTTGGAGAGGGAGTGCTTACTTTCTGAGGGCAAATATCATAATCTTCTTCTGTCCGTCGACAGTGATGACCTTTGAGTAGCAGTTTGGCTGCAGAGAGAAACATAACACAATGTAAGCGTCGTACCCAGGCCTCTCCCTTTTTTTGTTCTTTGGTTCTTCTGTGTATTATACTGAACGCAAACCAAAGAGCAAAAAATGGGAGCGGCCTGGGAACGAGGCTACCCAGGCCGCTCGTTGAGGCTAAAAACAATGTGACTGCGCAGGCCTCCACTCACACATCCACAACAAGACTCAAAATGCACAACATAAATTAGTTGCTTTCTGATATACATACATGTGTAAGTGCTAAGATACACATGTACAAAGATTTGGCATGCATCAGTGATTAGAACCCCTTAGGCCACCATTCAATATTTCGACTGACATACTAAGACAGACAGGCTGATTGACTGACCATCCAGGCCTCCCCCTCACACGCTCACCTCACAGGCGTGGTTGATGAATCTAGCCTCATTGCCTGACATGGTCGCATCCACCACTTCATCCGAGTCGATGCGGAACATGTAACATCCAATACCCTGGTGAAATGGACAGACGGAATTCTCAATGAACATGTATCCATACACACACATACACACACACCCACACCCACACACACACACAACCCTCCTCCCCTCCCACACACACACACACGACACACACACCTTGCTCTCATAGAGTTTTTCCCGCTTGTCGGTGAGCACAGATCGGATGACAGTGCCAGCATACTCAATCACCATCTCTCCGGGCTCAATCTCCCTAATGCAGTACAGCCCTAGACCATGGATGCCTGACTGGAACACGCCCACATGTTGCTTGTACGTCTTTTGAAGGTTACGGTAGCGCATAGCCATCGGCAGATCCAATGCTGACTGCATCCTGGGTGGAACAACACATTGGGCACTCAACTCACAGATTGTACACAAGTCCATCACTGCTGAGAACAACTTGAACATTATTCTGTTCCATACGGCAATAGTGTTTAAAGTTCTGTATGAACTTTGCAGAAGTTCTACAGTGCTTTGAATGTGGTAACACGATTGAAATATGCAATTGTTTGATTTTTTTGTGTACACAACTCACTTGGTGACTCCAGCATTCTCGGCTACTGCCATTGCAGCCTCTAGTGCTGCAGTGTCTACCTCAGGTTTGAGAGGGCGGAAGGAGGACGTCAGGAAACTAAACATGTCCCGTGGAGAGCGAACACTGGAGAAGAAAAGCACAAATATAAAAAGTATTTTACCTCCAAGACCGTTCAGCCCAAAGGCCAATCTTCAACTTAAGGAGAGGCACTTGACTTGGGAAGCGTGAGAGAGAAGCTATGAGAGAGAAGCTACGAGAGAGAAGCTTGGGACTTACCCACAAAATGGCTCAGTCCTAGCACTGCCACTGGGGTTGAATGCTGCTCTCTGAAGGGGAGAAAGGAGCAGGAAGGAGGAGGGAAGGATGAGAGGGCCAGGAAGGGTAGGAAAATGGAGTAAAACCCAGTGAGGAAGGGCAGGGCAGGTCATGAATGAGCTTACTGTTGCCTGCCAGCTGGAGAGCTTCTCAGGATGGTGGTATGTAAAGTGGTATCCACTGCACTTCTCAGAGTTGGGCAGCTGTTCCAACAGTTGGACCACCAGAGGATGACGGAGGCCAAACTGACGGTAGACGTCTGTACCTGCACAGAGGGAGGAGACCAGGTAGTTGGTGCCGGACCCAAGCACACTACACACACCTCTCACTCACCAGTGTAGGGGACGAAGGGCAGGTCTAGTTTGGCTCTCTGCAGCTGAAGCTCAGCAATCACTGAACACCACAACTCTGCAGGTGAGAAGACCATACGTACAATACCAGTGCAGGCTGCAGGGAAGGGGCCTGGTGGGCTTTAATTGGAAGGAGAGAGCCAAAGACTTCACATGTAGCATTGCTCTCCTCTACTACTACATACATGCACATCTTGGTTCTAAGACTCCCCACCCATCTCCGGCCCCCTTGGCTTTTTTAAGTTGCAAAATGTATAAAAACAGACCGAAAGTTGGGAGGCGCCTGGGAACGAGATTAGTCAGTTTGTTGAAATTATACTGATGTACATGCAATATAGCAATTCGTATGACGACAAATAGTATTTCCACTCAACCAATCAAAATGCTGCAATATTATCATAGTAGTCGCTTGTCTGCACAATATGACAGACACACATTGACCTCTGACCTTCGAGGTTGTTGCTGGACCACTGCTCCCCTTGGGAGGTGGAGAGGGTGAAGGTGAGGGTGTGAGGGTTGGAGGGGAGACCTGCATGGAACCGCCTCACACAACACGATCGCTGTACAGCATCTGAGCTGTCCTGGGAAGGAAGAGGGGAGGAGAGGAGGAGAGCGGAGGAAGGAGAGGAGGGCGGTGGTCGACGCTTGGGAATACGAAAGTTTCTGATTGCTTCTGCGTTTGGGAAGTGAGATAGCTTGTGATCGTCAGTGGTGGGAGGGGAGGCGGGGATGCCGTACAGGACCAGCTGAGAGTGTTGTACTACTGGTACAAATCTTAGACTAGTGATTCCGTCCAGTGACAGGGCAGGTTTCACGGCTGGTGGTGGCGGGCTGGAGAGTCTCCTGCATAAACAACAGACAGAATATGTCAAGACTGAAATTTGAAGTTTTGTCAAACACTGCAACAATCTCTAAGGTAGACACTCATTCTAGTTAACCCTTAACCTGAATCACAGCTTGCAAAATGTTGTCATATATGTCGTATAGCGGGAAAATTGGGCTAACCCTTAACCTGAATCTTAACCTACATGTACATCACAGCTTGCAAAATGTTATGTAACCCTCCATTATTGCATACTGCAAGTGATCAAAACCTGGGAACGAGGCTAGAACATCTTGTGTTACAGGGGTATGTACCTTTCTCTGTATCATATAATGCATGCCCATGCTGAAATTTGTGTCTTGTACAGACTCTCCTCACACTGCACTGCACCCGTGTCTAAATGTGCTTGTGAAAATTACTAAGTTTAGTCAATTAAAGTTCCTAGTGTGTCCAGTTTGTTTCAGAACCTTGGTTTACCTCTCACGGTGGCGGAGGGTGTCCCAGGTGGTGGTCAGCTCCCCGACTGTCACACAGGGACAGCCGAGGTCTGGAGCTTCCACCGTGGTACCCTCCATTGAGGGGGCGTGGCTGGTCCACCAGTCCTCCTCCTCAGGAGCACTAAGTACGAGAGTGTAGGTACACGGGACAGAGGGACAACGCACACTCCAGAAGTCACAGCGACACCTGCAGAGATCGCACACAACCAAATCATGAACCTTGAACTAAAATCCAAATCTGCCATAATATTTCTCAGTCTTTTGAACTTTCTCTCCCTCTATGATGGGGCAAATAAGCCGGGGCATACTCTTTCTCCCCACCTTACAGACGGAGAGAAAAAGTGAACTACATGTACATCCTTTTCCCCTTCAGTACAGTGAAAATTTCAAGTGTACCCCCTATACTCTTTTTCCCCATCATCAGAGGGAGAAAAAGTTCCGCAAGTTCCTACCTAACTAAACCCCATGTAATCATACACTGTGTGGCCAAAGAGCCAGGGAGGGGGCTGGAAACGAGGAGGGAACTTCACACAGTATAAACTTCATTCTCTTCTCTCCTCCCCACACACGAGGGCTACAGCAGTACCTGTACTGGTCTGGCAGCAGCAAGTTTGGCATCTCTGAGAGTTCCGTGAGAGAGCCCAGACCCTGCACACACAGTGACCCTGGAACAAACACACGAGGAGACGAACAAGGTCGCTAAGCTCACAGTGACCCTGGAACAAACACACAAGGAGACGAACAAGGTCGCTAAGCTCACAGCGACCCTGGGACAAACACACGAGGAGACGAACAAGGTCGCTAAGATCACAGCGACCCTGGAACAAACACACGAGGAGACGAACAAGGTCGCTGAGCTCACAGCGACCCTGGAACAAACACACGAGGAGACGAACAAGGTCGCTGAGCTCACAGCGACCCTGGAACAAACACACGAGGAGACGAACAAGGTCGCTGAGCTCACAGCGACCCTGGAACAAACACACGAGGAGACGAACAAGGTCGCTGAGCTCACAGCGACCCTGGAACAAACACACGAGGAGACGAACAAGGTCGCTAAGATCACAGCGACCCTGGAACAAACACACGAGGAGACGAACAAGGTCGCTAAGATCACAGCGACCCTGGAACAAACACACGAGGAGACGAACAAGGTCGCTAAGCTCACAGCGACCCTGGAACAAACACACGAGGAGACGAACAAGGTCGCTAAGCTCACAGCAACCCTGGAACAAACACACGAGGAGACGAACAAGGTCGCTAAGCTCACAGCGACCCTGGAACAAACACACGAGGAGACGAACAAGGTCGCTAAGCTCACAGCGACCCTGGAACAAACACACGAGGAGACGAACAAGGTCGCTAAGCTCACAGCAACCCTGGAACAAACACACGAGGAGACGAACAAGGTCGCTAAGCTCACGGCGACCCTGGAACACATGAGGAGACGAACAAGGTCGCTAAGATCACAGCGACCCTGGAACAAACACACGAGGAGACGAACAAGGTCGCTAAGCTCACAGCGACCCTGGAACAAACACACGAGTAGACGAACAAGGTCGCTAAGATCACAGCGACCCTGGAACAAACACACGCGGAGACGAACAAGGTCGCTAAGCTCACAGCGACCCTGGAACAAACACACGAGGAGACGAACAAGGTCGCTAAGCTCACAGCGACCCTGGAACAAACACACGAGGAGACGAACAAGGTCGCTAAGCTCACAGCGACCCTGGAACAAACACACGAGGAGACGAACAAGGTCGCTAAGCTCACGGCGACCCTGGAACACATGAGGAGACGAACAAGGTCGCTAAGATCACAGCGACCCTGGAACAAACACACGAGGAGACAAACAAGGTCGCTATCGCTAAGCTCACGGCGACCCTGGAACAAACACACGAGGAGACGAGATTTTACCAATCTGAATGCTGGTCTTGGCCGGTTGAAGGGAGCGTGGGATCTTGCGACTGGTTCTGTCTGGATGAACCTCCACTATCACACACCGTAACACAGCAATATCAACATCAGCCAAGACAGCCTGGTGAAGGGAGGGGGAGAGGGGGGGGGGGGGGGAGGAGGGGGGAGTGGAGGAAGGGAGGAGGGGGGAAAGAGAGGAAGGGAGGAAGGGGGAGGGGGAGAGGAGGAAGGGAGGAAGGGGAGAAGGGAGGGAGTGGAGGGGGAGAGTGAAATGTTGCCAGGTTGTGGGTAGCTGCAACTTAATTGTTACTGGGTAAAACGATGATGTACATGGATCCGGAGAAGTCACGTTGTGAGTGGCTACAACTCAATTGCTATCAACAATCTCTGAGGAAGGGATGTAACAAGGAAGGGAAGGAATATAGTGACCATCAAATGCTGTACCTTGCCCTCTGCGAGGCTGGTGTGTTGCTCGCAGTAGACCTCCTTGTTCTCGAGGAAGAGACACTTGGCCTTGCGGGCACACTGAAAGTGGTAGTTGGCTGTGCACCAGCTTGCACAACACCCCACGGTCGCACCCACTTCACGACACACATCACAACGCTGGAGGGGAAGAGAACGGCTTGGATTTAAAAAAGCATGTGGTACACTACGATCAAAAATAACAGGAGGAAGCTAGGGCGTAAACGTGTCTACTAAGTGCCTATGAGCTTCATCTTCAATTGAAAATTCAGCACAATACAGTGCTTTGAATAATCTTCGATGTCTACAGGAGACTCCTACAGACATGTGTACTGCTTGAGCTCAAAATTACTGTAGTTAGCAGCCTACCAGTCGCACACCCCTGCTGATGGCTGCGTGCACACAGCACAGGATCCCAGAGCACTCCTCGTACACCTCTGCCGACCACACGGCACAGTTGACATGCACCCACTCGTCCACTGCACAGGGCAAGAGCCGCCCAGCCTCCTACAGGACCAGCAACAAGACATCATGAAATGGTGAAACTAGAAGGGGCCAATGGTGGCCTTTAGGACAAGACGTGGTGCTCACCATTGGCTCTGCGTCTCCCTCCACTGAACACAGTACACACCGTCTACCATCCTCTGTGTGGTGCTGCTCCGGCTCACATCTGCCCAGTGAGTCCCGGGGCATGTCTTCCTGTACCTGTACACCTGAGGCATAGCAGTGGTCGTGCACGAGCAGTGGGGGCCTGGAGGGAGGGAGGAAGGGGAGGAAAGAGGGAGGGAGGGAGGAGAGAGGGAGGGAGGAGAGGGGGGAAGGGAAGGTGGGAGGAAGAGAGGAGGGAGGAAGGGAGGGAGAGGGAGGGAGGAGAGGGAGGGAGGGAGAGGAGGAGAGGTGAAGTACATGTCTTTGGATAAACAAGAGAATGGCAAAATAAATTGTCTTACCAATTGAGCTCCGGTGCCTTCAACTTCTTCTCGTCCTCTCTCCTGACTCCTCCCTCCTCACCCTTGTACTCTTCACTCTGTTTTTCTTTTTCTCCCTCCTCTTTGTTAGTGCCTCCCTCAAACCCATCCAGATGGAACCATGGGAAGTACTGCGCCATTAGCTGGAGACAGAGGGAGGGAGTGAGGGAGAGGGAGTGAGGGAGAGGGAGTGAGAGAAGGAGAGGGAGAGAGAGAGAGGGAGAGTGAGGGAGAGTGAGGGAGAGAGAGAGAGTTCTTCTACTACTTCAAACCAAAGAGTAAAACATGAGAACGTGGAATGTGGAGGTACATAAATATGAGGTGTACTGTCCTGTGTTGGTACCTTGACAAAGTTGGCTCTCATGGTGACGGTGGAGCGATACACCAACGACCCTGGTTTGTGGTCCTTCAGACAGGCTTGCAGTGCCATGCCCACTTCCCATGCAAACTGCGGCACAGTGGAGAACTGCTGACCGGCCGGCTGCACTCCATGGCCAGGAACATTTAGTGCCGACAACATCTGCAGAGTACATGTAACTATAGTGATACGCACCTGTAAGTAACTTTAGCTGAAAAGGTGACCATGCAATAGTGGATGTCAAATCCATGATAACAATTGAAATGCTACACTTTTAGCTTCATATATAGCACTCTTCTTCACTCTTCTCTAGCATTTTCTGCAGTCCCCAATCAACAATGGTGATAATCCCCCAGTCAAATTTGACTATCAAGCTGAGCCTCTTCCAACAGCAGTACGTCATTCTGAGATATATAGTGTACATTACTCAATGATTGCACACAGGGCAAAGAGCCGGTTTGTCTACAAAGGGTCTGACTGGACTTTGTGTTTTGGAGAGCTCAGTGAACGAATGTTGAAACCATTGTCTAACAGCACGCACAGGTATAAACATGTTATAGACGATGCATTCACCATGCACATACCACCTGAAAAACGTCCCAAAACCACTCACAAAACATGCGTGATAATTGAAACATGTCAACATGCATGTTTCATGAATCACGCATGTAGTTAACCTGAAACTTTCATGAAACATGCATGTATGTAACATGAATGGTTTCAGTGTCTGAAACATCTAGCAGGATGCATGTAACAAATGCATGCCATTTTGTTAAGGGGATACATCACAGAACATGCACACAGTAATGTGGAAAACTTGCCTCAGTGAATGATGTGTGCATATATTCATTGACAGCCATTCTCCACCCTGCCTCCCCTCCCTCTGCTCCACGACACAGCCGACAGTGAAACACCACCGACTCCGGCAGGTCTGACAGAATCTCATACTCTTCGTCTACACAAAGTTGACAGGAGATCAATTGATGAGAGTCACTCCAGTATAGTGTCTTTAAACACAATATGCCAGCCTTCAGCTAGCCTCGTACCCAGGCTCACTCTCAGAGGAAATGAGCCTGGGAACGAGGCTAGCCTTCAGCAACACAGCTATAGTAAGGAACAAGGAAAAACGAATTGCTACTGAAGGAAAAAACAAATTGCATGACTTTATTGGTTTTAAAGATGGTGGTTTTACCTGACATGTCCTCACACCTGGCATGTACCCAGTGATCACAGCGGCCACACTGCACCATCTGCAAAAGATGGTTAAGACTTAAGAGGCGATTAGTAGCTAGGTTGAGGAAGATTCTCAAGAAGGGTGGAAGTTGCGTGTTTAACGAGCAACATCTTGTGCAAGTGTGCTTTGCATACTCCCAGGAGAACCTGAGATGTGTTTTCCTGACAAAGAACTGAAGTGCAAAGGGTGTTGAGATCTGGCAAGTATGAAACTCCTCCCTCCCAAATGAACCCCTCGATGGAAGGTTATGAAATGAAGCCAACCTTAGAGTCATAGTCACTGTCAGAGTAGCACTCTCCGCACACAGGACAGTAGTTTCCTGGGAGGAGAACAAGACAGAAAGATCAACAGCTCACCTCACCACTTGGGAACAAGACTAGCCAGCGTACCTCTCTCTTTCAGCTGGTGGCAGTCTACACAGTAGGTGAAATCATCCCTCCACTGCGTACCTGCAATCTGTTACCATCGACAGATGAAACAGGCCAAAGGGGACGGAGAAGAAAAGGGAAGAAGGAGTCAATCAACACAGATGAAACCTCGCAGTCCCGATCGGCGTACCTTGCCGGGTGAGGAAGACTTGCAACTGAGACATGCGGTGCAGTCCACACATTTCCATCTTCCACAGACGTTGGTAGATTGATGGTCACTCAGACAGCCCGGGTGGAACCAACGCCCACACACCACACAACACACACACTGGAGAGAGAGGGGGAAGAATAGCAGGTGAGGAACGATTTAGACTATTGTGAAATGAGGTGAACGCACGTTATCTCCAAGGCCACACACACCACATGTGATACAGAGAGGGCAGGTGTAGGGCTCTGTCCCTGTCACACCAGCGCAAAATGTATGAAAGGGCTGGCAACAGACCACACATCGCAACATCTGCAGAGAGCAGAAGGAGGTCAACTCCAAGTGGAATTTACTAGCAACGAGTTACAACAACCAGAACTGTTCCCTTCCCTCACAGCGCTTACCTTTGGTCTGCCGGCACTGCCACACTTTCTGCAGACAGGAGGTCTGGGAGCTGTGGAGTTGGAGGAGTAGACAGGGAACCCAGATATGTCTGGCTCAGGCTGCAGTGGTGAGACAAGAGAGGGGAGAGGAAGGGTCACTCTTCATGTGCATGGCTGCTCAACCCTGGTCACTATTTGTGTGCCGTGGAAGGCAACAACACAGGAAAGAGTTTGCACAAGAAGTGAGGAGGGGAAAACGCAGTTTAATATCATGAAGCTCCATTTCAAACACGGTTGCTGAGTCAACTAAGCCATATTACACACTCAATTCCAACCAGTGACGGAACCCTGCCCAGCTCAGTCAGTCTTACCAGCCAGTGCAGGTGCAGCACAGGCTTGTCTGCGTCCTTCCCCTTCATCAGGCCTCGAGCTGGACCAAGACCAAACTTTCTTGGACGAATAGGGCTGGCCTGCAACATGCGGCCTGCCTCCAACCCCTCTGCTGTAGATGTTTGTTGCTGCTTGCTAGTTGGGAGGGATATGCCATCTGAGGAGACAGAGGGGAGACAAGAGTTACACTCATGTTTCTGACATGGAAGCAAGCATATAACATACTGTACCTGGCAGGTATCGCTTTGGCTTCTTAGGGATGGTCTGTTTCAGAGGCATATCCCGAATCAAGTTATGGCATTTGCGGTGGCTGGAGGAAAAAGATGGAAGGAGGGAAGGAGAGGAGATGGAGGGAGGGAAGGAGAGGAGATGGAGGGAGGGAAGGAGAGGAGATGGAGGGAGAGGAGAGAGAAGAGATGGAAGGAGGGAGAGAGAGGAGATGAAGGGAGGGAAGGAGAAGAGATGGAGGGAGAGAGAAGAGAAGGAGGGAGGGAGAGGAGATGGAGGGAGAGAGAGGAGATGGAGGGAGGGAGAGGAGATGGAGGTAGGGAAGGAGAGGAGATGGAGGGAGAGGAGATGGAAGAAGGAAGAGAGAGATTGAAGGGAAAGGTAATCTATGCAAGGGTAGACTCAACCCCAGACACATTCTTTCACTGCACACCCCGTGACCCACTGAAAGAATAGCGTCTGGACAAACAGTGGTCAGCAACTGTAGGTATTAGCTGCATAAGCCAAGGCACATATTGCAAGTGGCCATCTGCAATGACAACTTTCCTATAGCTAGTGAAAGTGTCCAGACCCACTTTCTCAATGGACAAAGAGCAGGAGAGATAATCTATGACCACAAACTTACACGCAAGGTTAGGTCTGCGGACAAGACTACAGTACTGTGACTATGAATACACACGGTGATGACTGACAACTTACATACAAGCTTGCTTCTTCACACCTGGGCCTCCAAACTTCTTCTTATCTCTGCAGCAGTAACATAAGAGTGACTCACACACACACACACACACAAGGTCTCACTTGGAAACCTTGAACTGATCACCGAGCCTCTATGGAAGCTTGTATGATTACGTAGCTACCTCATGCATATCACTAATACTGTTTAACCTCCTCCAGTCAGATTCCAACATGGCTATCTCCCACAGGGACAGCCACTCAACAGACGAGGACATGCACTACAGTATTGTACACTTCACACATTTCAATTTGACTCCTCAGCCACCCCAACACTTCAATCCCCTCCTCCTACTCACTTGCAGTTGCTGCACTTTCCACAGTCGTCAGCCCGGAGACAGGCAGGACACTCCATGCATCGGACACCTCTCTTCCGCAGAGGAGACTCCATCTCCGAGAGAAGCGGCACTGGTCGCTTTGGGACCTTTGGACGCTTGGTTCGACGTACTTCTTCTTCTTCAGTCCATTCCTCCCCTCCGTCCTCATCCACACTTATCTCCATGCCTGAATCTACAAAGGTTTTTGCACACTCACACTACACTACTCTAATTAGTGCCCACCACCGACTCCTCACCTTCCTCATCTCTCTGCTCTTGCTTGATAACCGGACCTCTCTCCCCTTCCCCACCATCTTCTCTCCTCAACATCTCCTTCAGTCGATGGTACTCTCTCAAAATCTCTTGCACAAGGAACCCAGAGAAAACTTCCTCCTAGAACAGTAACAGGTGACCGGAGATCACACGCTTACTTGAACACGAAAGCGCGGGCTATACACTCACCTCGTCATCCGAACTTCCGAACGCCTCCCTGAACGACTTGACGGCTGTAAACCCATTCTGCCATCTGGCAGCATGCCTAAGTGCCTTCACCTTCGCCTTGAGGGCACGCCTCTCGGTGTTGCTTGGAAGTAGCGCGCGCCGAGCAAAGTACTTCCTAGTTGAGTGCTGGAGCTCCGTCTGTGAAACGAGTGAAGGAAGTCGTTAATCACCACAAGAGAACAAACGGTGTGAGGAGGGGAACTATTCAATTCACAAGTAGATGGCACTTTCCACAGACAGGGGACTATCTAGCGACTCCAATCTCGAGATCTAGACACCAGTCAACTTACAGCGGCAGTGGGAACTTTCAACTTGGGCATCGCGGTCTCATCTAGGGGGCTAAGCTTTTAGGCTTTTGCTGGCCTGAGCTGGTCGCCATTCCGCCAAAATTAGCTCACGTGCGACGAGCCATTTGCGAGGAAGCAATCGAGTAGGGAATTCCCCCTCGTACTAAACCTTTGGGATAATTTGTTTGTTGCGCGTGTGCGGGGGATGACCCAGGGACTGACCCCGCATGCCCGGGGACTGCCAGAGACTGGGGACTTCTTCGCTGACGCGGCGTTATATAGCAGTTATAGCAGAATGTATCTGAGAAGAAAACACCTATTTAGTTGCTGCTCTCCATTCAAACAAGAAAGATATCGAGTTTGCAAGAATGTCTGTTCTATTGCTGTTGCTGGCGGTGCTTGCAGTGCTTGTATGTGCAACTGCAGGTACGCAGTGTAGCTGAGCGACTGCAGTGTGCGTCCTTTGCGTCGTTGAATGTATCATTGTATTCTTCCTCCTTCACAGGGAGCCTGATAGTCCAACCGCTAGGCACAATTCGAAGAACCGAGGGGGAAGCGTTGCGGATCACCTGCACACACCGTGGGAGTGGTGCAGGGGAGTGGAGATGGATTGGTCCGGCCGTCCCGCGCCGAGCAAGTGTCACGCGAGAACCAAATAGATCTAGATCTAGACTGCATTTCAGTGCACTAAGTGAAGAGGACAACGGAACCTACGTCTGCTTGTTCGCCAACGAAGCGGCAACCATGGAGATCATAGTGCAGAGTAAGTGTGTGTAGGTACAGTGTAGTGTGTGTACAGTTGTCAACCTAGCTACAGAGCAAAGGGTCTGGTGACGCAAGATTCATTTCCACAAGCAGTTTTTAGGTAGTGAAAAGGCTAGAATCCTTGGTCTTGGAGGGGAGTGCTTTAGCCTCTCCTCTCACTCTCACCCATGCAGGGAACCCCAGATTTTTGAATGTCTCTAAACAGCAAAACGTAACAGAAAACACGACTGGGTTTATCCTGTGTCCCGTGGAACGTGGGTATCCTAAGGCCACGGTTACATGGTGCAAGAATGGGCATACTGTCTCCAGTCCCCGGATCAATGTGACACATGAGGGTCTGCGGATAGCCAATGTGGAGCCGGAGGATGCTGCTAACTACACCTGTTCTTTGTGCCGAAGTGGATGGGGATGTGTTTCTGTTACAATTGCAGTACAAGTGCTCAGTGGAGCCACAGGAGGTGAGTGTATGCAGTTTGTAATGGTGCACAAGTTATGTTTACTGCATACAGCAGTTTATACCACCTCTCCTCTTCTCCCCTCTTCTCCCCTCCCCTACCCTCTCCAGAACCTCCACAAGTTGCTATTTCTGCACCATCCATCATCAACCATACTGATTCACTAAATCTGAACTGCACCGTGCAGGCAGGCACCGCGCCAGTGTCGGTGGAGTGGAGCACTCCTCGTGGTACCTTCCCGACCAACAGCCAATCCATCCTTACTCTACCCCCTGGCAGCTACTCTTCTGGAGAGTACAGCTGTTCTGCTAGCAATATGTACGGGTCCACCTCAAAGACAGTTCATGTGAATGTCACAGTTCCTCCGCTCCCTCCCTCCAAGAACTGGCCGACCCAAACTGCACACGAGAATGATACTGTGATGCTGCAGTGTCAGATTGACCGCCATGCTAACCCTGCGCCCAGTTACACATGGAGACGACTGCCAGAGGGTGGAACACCACCTGTTCTCATCCTGTCACAAGGACGCTTCCAGCTTACCTTGGACCACCAACTACGAATTAGTTTAGTGAGGAAGGAGGATGAAGGGTTGTATGAGTGCATTGTTGAGAATTCTCTCGGCCGAAGCGTACAGGTAGTCCAACTGCAACTGGAGACTCCAAACACACCACCCACACCCACAACAGGTATGTTGTTCATTCTCTCCATTCTCTCGATTTTGTCTGTTAGTTTGTATTAGCTGTCCACTTGAGTAACAGTTCATAATGTTAGTGGAGTGTAAATTTTTCAAATTTTGGCTTGAATGTGACCCTTCTCTCCATATGTTTCCAGGTGTTCCAACACCCAGCCCATTTGTAGAGCCATTGCGTCTGATGACCAGGCAGTGTTCCCGTCAACAGGTATGAAAACAAAACAAGCATTCCTTCGTTACTTCCTGTTATTGCAAAGCCTTATTTACAAAGAATGCCAACATTGTTGGAGTGTGCTGTGTGGTTCCCAACACGACACGTGCATGTTACGTCTAAGTGCTCCTCTATGTGCTCCTAACATGGCTAGTCAGAGCTCTGCCTTACCATGACAAGCCATACAAGCACTTGTTTCCTGTTGTTCACAGGTGGAAGACCTCACACGACAACTGACCAGATATCTGAACCAGCTGTGTAACTGCTCAGTGACCATCTCCAGTGTGTCTCTCTCCTGCAATGGAGATGGTACGGGTGTTTACACAGCCAATGTGATTGTTCGGCAGTCACTGATTGTACAGTTGTACAGAGATGTGAACGCTGGCCTGGTGCCAGGGTTCTGTGGGACTGAGAGGTGTCCGGTGGAAGAGCCAGGAGACTCAGGGCTGCTGGCGGCCATTGTTGTGCTGGGTGTAGTGATCTGCATTGCAGTTGTCGTCACTTTCTTCATTATGTGCTACTGCATGTGAGTCTGTCTGTCTGTCCGTCTTCCTGTCTGTCTGTCCGTCTGTCTGTCAGTCTGTCAGTCTGTCTGTCTGGGGTTGTTACTCATGCACCTCAGTCTGTCTATGTGTCTGTGTGTGTGGGTTGCATTTAAGTGTAGAAGCATGCAGCATGCAGCCTTGCATAACTCCAGCTTCCCATGTGGTTTGTCTACAAAGATACACTAGCTGTTATATTATTTTTAGTTATGTTTGCAATGGTGACTGAACCCCTGGGGAACCCCTGCTATCACACAAAACTGAAAGTAGCTGTGTGGGCACACTAGGGACTTTTATGAATATGTAATCACCAATTAATTAAGTCAGGTATGTGAGGTATTTCCTGTTTCCTTTACAGCAAACAACGCAGGTCAAATGTGAAAGATGGCCAGAGCAGAGATCCACAAGACACCAGTTCACAAGACTCTCGGGTCTACGACTATCCTAGAACTCATTTTGCGGCCTAGGCACATGCAGGGTACTAGCAACATCATTTCCACTTGATCATATCTCCTTATGCACATGAACTGCACTGCAGAATAATTTATATTATACACACGTGTGTATTGTGTGGTCTTTTGTATTGTGCTGTACAAATCTATGTTTTATAAATTATACCTATTGTAGCTTTTATCATTCAATTCTGAAGTACTAGTTATATAAAATTTTGATCTATATAATATTATATAAGAAGTATAAGCTCAGTCTGGAGTGATCTCTTTGTTGTGTACATATGGTTGGTGGGTATAGACTGTGTGTGTGTTGTGTGTTGTGTGTGTTCAGTACAGCAGTTGTGTGGACATGCTCTCACTGTCACCAGCCTCCTCCTCCTCTGTGTGCTGGGGAGTGGGCCGCTCTGCCCCCCTCCTCCTCCCCTCACCACCTGCAGTGATAGTAGCAATCATGTAATAGTATTGTAATAGTGGTCGTATGATGTGTATAAATGGCTTCCTTCCTACATATGGATAAGCATAACCGTGTGTGTTGTGTGTGTGTATGTGTGTGTGTGTGTGTGTGTGTGTGTGTGTGTGTGTGTGTGTGTGTGTGTGATACCACACAGCAGCATACCTTCAGTTAAAACAACAGCTGAGGAATGTGCATTACTTTTTGGGAGGAAAACTAACAAGGAATGGAATTTAATATCAATCTTCTAAAGTCTGTATTGTCTCATCTGGTGAAGCAGTGTGTCGTAGGGTATCCTCTGAATACCATATATGGTAATGTTAGTATGTTGGGAGCTAGGTCTTATTATAGCCTTACCCACTGGTCCTTCAGGGGTTTCTTCTGGTCTGTTGGAGCTAGGTCTAGCTAGCTCTTACCGGTCCAAGCCTTACAAGCAATCCTTTTCTGCTATTTTTAATGACTATGGAACAACAACATTATGTTGTGTACTTGTGTATGAATTGGCGCCACAACAGTGAGAGGACCAGTCCAAGCTTCTGCCTCCATCACTGCAGCCAGCAGAACAATGGCTGCCAGCCTCCTAGCCTCAATTGTCCCCAGACCCCACCCTCTCATGAGGTGAACCAAATCAAATTTCTGCACACACACTTTTGCAACAGTGTCACCTAGCAATTAATGTTCAAAACATTTTATGCCAAACCTGGTCAAAAAAGGTATGGATACTCGAGTTGAGATAATACTGTTATAAGGGAAGTGCCACGTAATAATTACTGATCTCACAATCTCATTGGTCCCTAACACTTTTTAGCCCAAGATTGTTCACCAGACTGTTTCTCGCCAGGAGGCGCACAAGGGCTGGGCATGAGACTACAAGCCTCCCACTTCCAATGCAACAACAGTGCCTTGTGTCTTACCATTCTTTTTCCTCCTTCGAAACAGTTTCCACTTTCTTCCTTTCTTCCTCCCGCCACCGTCTTCCTCCTCCACATTCTCCTCCCCCTCCACCACCCTTCCCCACATCACCTCCTCCAAGACACGATGACAGAACTCAAACTGTTGCTGGTTCTCCACCAAACCTCCACGAGAGAGACGCAGACCACGAATCACCTTCATGCATTTCAGTAGGAAGAGGGAGGAAGGGAAAGGGAGAGGGAAGAGGGAGAGGAGAGAGGGAGAGGAGAGAGGGAGAGGAGAGAGGGAGAGGAGAGAGGGAGAGAGGGAGGAGAGAGAGGGAAGGGAGAGAGGGAGGGGTGAGAGGGAGGAGAGAGGAGGAAGGGAGAGAGGGGGAAGGGAGAGAGGGAGGAGTGAGAGGGAGGAGAGAGAGAGAGAGGGAGGAGAGAGAGAGAGAGGGAGGAGAGAGGGAGGAGAGAGGGAGGAGAGAGAGAGAGAGGGAGGAGAGAGGGAGGAGAGAGGGAGGAGAGAGAGGGAGATTACATCTTGCTGACGATCTCGAGGGGATTGCCTGAACAACAGTTATCAAAGTGATAAACCAACAGCAGTCTTGAGTGCTAGAACACGTGGCATAGAATGTTCTAGAGCTAGGAGCTAGGGTAGGTGGAGGGAGCAAGGGTAGGTATACCCATACACTATGTCTCACTACTACTTTCACAGCTTACAGCACAAGCTACGCTGCATGCTCTGCTCTACAAGAGACAATATTCTTCACATCATCTACATCTGCTCATGCACTACAACGTCTCAGCTGCTACAACGTCTCTTGACTGTTACCTATTGAAACACACGGCTCTCAGCTGCTACAATGTCTCTTGACTGTTGCCTATTGAAACACACGGCTCTCAGCTGCTACAATGTCTCTTGACTGTTACCTATTGAAACACAAGGCTCTCAGCTGCTACAATGTCTCTTGACTGTTACCTATTGAAACACACGGCTCTCAGCTGCTACAATGTCTCTTGACTGTTACCTATTGAAACACAAGGCTCTCAGCTGCTACAATGTCTCTTGACTGTTACCTATTGAAACACACGGCTCTCAGCTGCTACAATGTCTCTTGACTGTTACCTATTGAAACACAAGGCTCTCAGCTGCTACAATGTCTCTTGACTGTTACCTATTGAAACACAAGGCTCTCAGCTGCTACAATGTCTCTTGACTGTTACCTATTGAAACACACGGCTCTCAGCTGCTGCAATGTCTCATACACCGGCTGCTCACCTGGTCCAAAATGTTGTTTTCAGTCTGCTCCCAGCAAGAGGGGGTTTCCCCTGGAGTGGACATCATCTGGTGCGCCACGCCCACTGCACAGAAGCAGCCTGCCCTGCCTCCTCCAAGTGAACTCACCACCAACACTGGCTGCAGGCAAGAAACACACCAGCTTTCTTCAACCTCTCCTCTTGCCTCCCAACCCTCTCCTCACTTTGATTCCCTCCCCTCACCAACTGACCGAGCATAAGAACAATGGCACCCCTTATACCCCTTCCTCTCCCCTCCGTCCCCCCTTCTCTACTTCTCCTCTTCCTTCTCCTATGTCCCCCCCCCCCCCCACTTCCTTCCTTAATTCCTCTCCCTCCCTCCCTCCCTCCCTCCCTCCCCCTCTCCTTCCTACCGCATTGATCTGTTGTTGTTGTCGGGCTCTTTCCACTTGATGATGGACACGCGCCATGTCTCTAGCACTCTGTGGCACCCCTGTGTGTGGTGTGTGTGGTGTGTGTGGAGGGGGGGGGGGGAGGAGGAGAGGAAGGGTAGGAGGAAGAGGAGGGAAGAGGATCCAGTTGTGGGGGGAAAAAAGGATGATTAGATTAGGAAAGAAATCGGTAGGAAAAGGGGAAGGAGGAGAAAAGGGGGGTGGAGGTGGAAAGAGGGGGAGGAAGAAGGGGGAGGAACAGAGCTAACATAAACAATATTAGATTACATTACATACATCCTGTTATGAATCTGCCAGCTGCCAACTTGTGCAATAAGTTTTGAATATGCCAGCGGAGTTATTTGAAAATGTGCTCGGCTTCATGTTAACACCAACCGCACATCACCATAATTGTACAGTTCACATCCTGGTGAACGGCTTCCCAGTTTGCCTCACCCAGGATACCAGACTGTGGTACGCTCCATATGCAGCCATACTGCACCACCTCCCCCGCAGAAGCTTTGGGCTTTCACCTTGCCGTAAAATGTATACAGTCGAGACGATTTAAAGTCTGATGGAATCTCCGCCTTCATCCTCACTTCCTTGATCATCCTCCACTCCCTCACACCTCACATCCTCCACTCCCTCACTCCTTCCCTCCTTACTACCCCTCTCCCCTACACACACACACACACACTCACTCACACCCCCCCCCCACCACACACCTCCTCACCATGCTGTGGCCATCTGGAGTACTGGAACAGTTGCACGTGGTCAGTCTCCCGGTCGACAAGACTCTCCAACTCCACCGCCCTCACCACCAGCCCCTCCACCCCTCCTCCTCCCACACCCTCACTCCTCACCCTCACACATAGTGAGCTAGGGATCCAGGATCGCGACACAACCAAAGAGTGCCTGTGTTCCTCCTCTCCTTTCTTTGGCAGAAGCTCCTCCTCCTCCCCCTCACACAGTACCACCACCACCGATAGACGGTGTTCCCATATCATCCTGCAGGGACGAGAGGAGGAAAGGAGAGGAGGAGGAGAGGAGGAGGAGGGAGGAGAGGAGAGGAGGAGAGGAGGAGGAGAGGAGGGGGAGAGGAGGAGGAGAGGAGGAGGAGGGGAGAGGAGGAGGAGAGGAGAGGAGGAGGAGAGGAGAAGAGGAGGAAGAGGAGGGGAGGGGAGGAGGAGAGGAGAAGAGGAGGAAGAGGAGGGGAGGGGAGGAGAAGAGGAGGAAGGGGGAAGAGGGGAGAGGAGGGGGGAAGAGGGGAGAGGAGGGGGGAAGAGGGGAGAGGAGGGGGAGATGAGGAAGGAGAGGGTGAGGAGGAACTAAGCAGCAGCACTGCAAAAAAAAAAGCCAAATGTTTGGAGAGTCATTTAGGAGCACAACTTATACTAATATGTTTTTAATTGCTCCATTTTAGGGGGCTGTTTTAAGGCTTTCAGCTCACTCTACTAGAACTCCCCATCCAACACTGAAAACACTCACATCATCATGAATATGTGTGCAGAGTGGAGGTGAGGAAGTATGTATAATGAATATGTTGTAGCGCTGGTCCCTAGTTATGGGCAGCAGAAGGTGGCAATTCGATCGCTGGCCAGAAGACGTAAACACAGAAAATACCCAGGGAAAGATATTAACTGCATGTATCAGCAACTAGCAACTACTGGGTGCACTCCCACACAGCGATAGGTGATCATCGTTAATACTTTAAATGGGCATGCGATACAGTATATAGCATGGTATATTGTTAGTGTGTTATTTATAGCACATGATAGACCACTTCATAGCACATGGCCGTACATATGATACAATACTGTGTATTTGAGGAATGTGTATTGGTAATTGAAGCTCCATAGCCTGATAATTATGATGCAACACATGTATATTTATAGTAGACAGAACAAGAAACCTTATTAAGAGGATGCAGTATATCAGGAACTATAGGCCTGGAACTATAGGCCACTAGTCTTCAAAATATTCAACACAGTATATGTAATAGATGATGCATGGTAGCCTGGGATTCACTAATCACCCGACTCCAAATTAAGGGCGGAGCCTGAGGACTAGGGTGGTTATAATCCCACACTAACATGCATTATATTCTCCAACCTGATTGGTCCTTGTTGTTGTTGTTTTGTAAACATAAAGGTAGTTTACACTAGGTATATATGTTGCTATTGCTAGATCTTGGACGAAGGCAGTAGAAGGCAAAAAACTTTGTTTGCAATCGCAATGATGAAAATTGCCTTCTACTGCCTTCGTCCAAGATCTAGCAATAGCAAGTTATAGTTCAGGAGCAGTAACATGACTCTCAAAGAGCAGGTGTATATGTTATCAGTAAACATCATTTTACAACTTCCTGTGGTATATCTTTATGAAACAGAATCTGTATAGTACGTACCTGGAAAATAATTATTACCCTTGTGTTACTATGGAAACAAGGCAGAATGTAGTCACTCAGTGAAAATAACCCCTTTGTCCACAGACCCTCCCCTCCACCCCTCCCCCCCCTCCCTTCTTCCTACCTCCTAGGGGTACTAAGTACTTATGATATGCTTCATGTTATACAGAAGAAAGCAAAAAGAGCTAGCAGTGCTCTGCCACAACAGCCGGACAACAACCAACCACAATCCTCTATATACTGCTGAATGGCTCAGTTGCACGCCTGGTTGATCTGACAAGACGTTTCAAGTAATTATTAAGTGAAGCAAGAGTTGATAGCATAAGTGTATGTATTGGTGATGCAGGTTTAATAGAAGCTCTGTGCTAGACCACTTCAATACTTTTACTATATAACAGAGTATCAAGTTTACCTCCAGAAGTCAGCGACAGTGCTCTCCATTGGTAGTTGAGTGACAATGTAGGCCTTGGGAGAGTCGGGGGGGACCAAGAAAACTACACAGGGAGGGATGGAGGGAGAGGGAGGGAGGGAGGGAGGGAGGAGGGATGGAGGGAGGAGGGATGGAGGAGGGAGGAGGGAGGGAGGGAGGGAGGGAGGGAGGGAGGGAGGAGGGATGGAGGGAGGAGGGATGGAGGAGGGAGGAGGGAGGGAGGGAGGGAGGGAGGGAGGGAGGGAGGGAGGGAGGGAGGGAGGGAGGTAGGGAGGAGGGAGGGAGGGAGGGAGGGAGGAGAGGGAGGGAGGGAGGGAGGGAGGGAGAAGGGAGGGATGGAGAGGGAGGGAGAAGGGAGGGAGGGATGGAGGGATGGAGAGGGAGGAGGGAGGGAGAGGGAGGAGGGAGGGAGAGGGAGGAGGGAGGGAGGGAAGGACACATTATTAAAATGAATTGGGTATTAATAATAGAGGAAAAGCTGAGAGGGAGAAAAGGAAGCGGGGGGGAGAGAAGAACCCCACATACTTTGCATTGATGTAGTCAGAGCCGACCTCCTCTAACACCAGTTGCAGTTTGACACGAGAGGAGGAAGGGGGGAGAGGGCCCCCAGGACGGTTCTTGGGAGTGTTCCGTGGGGAGACCTGGGAAAGAGGGAGGGAGGGAGGGGGGAGGAAGGGAGGAGAGGGAGGGATGGAGGAGAAGAAGGGAGGGAAGGAGAGGGAGAGAGGGAGCGATGGAGGGAGGGAGGAGAGGGAGGGAGGGGGGAGGAAGGGAGGAGAGGGAGGGATGGAGGAGAAGAAGGGAGGGAGGAGAGGGAGAGAGGGAGCAATGGAGGGAAGGAGGAGAGGGAGGGAGAAGAGGAGGGAGGGAGGGAGGGAGGAGAGAGAGAGGGAGGGAGGAGAGGGAGGGAGGAGAGGGAGGGAGGAGCGGGAGGGAGGGAGGAGAGGGAGGGAGGGAAGGCATGTGATTATCTCCCCGCTGCAATGAAAGGAAGCGTCTCACTTGGCGAAGGTGTAGTCGTGACTGTGGGTGGAGTCTGCGGCTGTGATGGCATCAAATCCAGAGTGGAGGAACCCACCCATCTTGAGCATACCTACCCTCATCTTCAGGGCCACTGACTGTGTATGTGTGTGTGTGTGTGTGTGTGTAGTGTGTGTATGTGTGTGTGTGTGTGTGTGTGGTGTGTGAGTGTGTGCGTGTGTGTTGTGTGTGTGTGAGTGTGTGTGTGTGTGTAGTGTGTGTGTGTGTGTGTGTGTGTGAGTGTGTGTGTGTGTGTGTGTGTGTGTGTGTGGTGTGTGTGTGTGTGTGTGTGTGTGCATGTGTGTGTGTGTGTGTGTCATGCCGTACAGCATAGCTTCAGTTAAAGACAACAGCTGAGGATTAATGTGCGTTACTTTTTGGGAGGAAGGAATGGAATTTAATATCATTCTTCTAAAGTCTGTATTGTCTCAGTACATGTACCATCTGGTGAAGCAGTGTGTCGTAAGGTATCCTCTGAATACCATATATGGTAATGTTAGTATGTTGGGAGCTAGCTCTTACCCACTGGTCCTTCAGTGGTTTCTTGTCTTCCTGGGCACTTGGTCTCTGGTGCATCTGTGGATCCTGTGAGATTAGTGGAAGGGAGGGAGGGAGGGAGGGAGGGAGGGAGGGAGGGGAGGGAGGGAGGGAGGGAGGGAAGGAGGGGGGAGGGAGGGAGGGAGGAGGAGGAGGAGGAGGAGGAGGAGGAGGGACTAGTTGGTGGTGGCCGAGTTGGTGATGGGGTAAAAAGAACGCTGAAATACAGTGCAAGACTCAAGCCTGGGTTTTCTGAATGTTGTACTGTTACCAGTGAGCCACTGGAACTCCGGCATTGGAACGGAGGATAAATGGTTGAGACAGTCTGTAAATCCAAAGCTCACCTCACAGGACAACACTCACCTCACTGTTGACAATGGGGGTGCAGCTGCGCAGCATACGGTTGGCAGCATCATATACAAATGGCTCCTTCTCCTGCATGGCAGTCGTGATTCCTCCGATTCTCTCAACTGTGCGTGTGGTGACAGTGTGAGTGGGGGAGGGAGAGGGGCTGTGCTGCCGGGAAGGAGGGCGACGATGGGTGGGTGGACGTGGCCTTTCCTTGGTCAGGCTGCGCAAGCTTGACTGGGGCTCTACCACCTGAGAGGGAAGAGGAGAAAGGAGGAGACAATGAGAGGAGAGATGGGAAGAGAAGTGGAAGTAAACTTCTGAAAGTGTGGAAACATGGCAGCTGGTAGTACACATAGATGAATGGCACTGCACATGGGGGTGACTGCACTATCAACGTACGTCAAACTCTTGGAGATAAAACTGTGGGCTGTCGGGCCTCCTCTGCTCTGAACCACCAGTTTCTGTGTCCAACACTCTATGCTCCTCCCCAACGACTACAGTCGGAGACCTCTGGACTCCTTCCTCCTCCATCTGGGACTGACGAACCCCTTCCTCCTCCTCTTCTTCCTCCTTCTCCTCTTCCTCCTGCCTCATAGATTGCTGAACTCCTTCCTCCTCTTCCTCTTCCTCCTCCTCCTCTTCCTTCTCCTCCTCCCTCATAGATTGCTGAACTCCTTCCCCCTCCTCCGTTAGCAATTGGTGAACTCCCTCCCTCATTGGAAACCTCTGTACTTCTTCTCTCTTCTCCACCACAGGCTGCTGGACTCCCTCCTCCTCTATTCGAAATTGCTGGATCTCCACTTCTCCCTCCTCCTCGGCCAATGGCTGCAGCTCCAGACCAAACGCAATCTATCAAAACAACCATCAGTCACTGCACACCTCTCTCACTGCACACCTCTCTCACTGCACACCTCTCACACTGCACACCTCTCTCACTGCACACCTCTCTCGCTGCACACCTCTCTCGCTGCACACCTCTCTCGCTGCACACCTCTCTCACTGCACACCTCTCTCACTGCACACCTCTCTCACTGCACACATGTATCACAGCATGTCCTGACTTACATCGTTCCGCTGTCGGATACTGGCTGGCCTGGTTGTGGAACGTTCACTGGCATCAACCGCATACACAGCTGTGTGTGTGTGTGTGTGTGTGTGTGTGTGTGTGTGTGTGTGTGTGTGTGTGTGTGTGTGTGTGTGTGTGTGTGTGTGTGTGTGTGTGAGGGACAAGCACAAGTGGTATAAGACTACAATAATAACACGCACCATCCTTCCTGCCAAACAGCCCGCTCCCACTGCGAGAAAGCTTCCTCCGAAGAAAGTCTGACACAGAAGACCTTCTCCTCCTCCTCTTCCCCTCCCCCTCTGCCCCCGCCTTCACAACCAGTGTCTGCGCAGACTCCTCTGGGGGAGGGAGGGATCCCAGCGCCTCTACTGTCGTGTACCTCTGTGAGGGGGCTGTGGTGGGAAATTTCCCCCCGTGGCGTCGCAGAACAGATGTGTGGCTCCGAGGCTGCCATGCCTCCATCTCCAGCACATTACCACTGGCTGGGAGCCCCTCCCCCTCTCCCCGACCTGCCGTGGGCTGGCTCCCGAGGCTGCGCAGCACACCCTCTTGACGCATGCTCTCCACCAGCTGCACACACACACACACACACACACACACAAACACACAAACACACAAACAAACAAACAAGTGAATGTGAGAAAGTGAATAAACATAAGGATGTAGGTACAGTACATTAATGCATAAGGATAAACATAAGGATGTAGGTACAGTACATTATGCATAAGGATAAACATAAGGATGTAGGTACAGTACATTAACGCAAGGTTTTTGCTAAATGGACAACAACATGCAGTGTCAGCTAGGATGGGTTTAACCCCTCCACTTGCTCTTCTGCCTGTCCTTTCTCCCCTTCCTCTCCCCTACCCTCCCTCCCTCTCCCCCCTCCCCTGCACCTGCCCCCTGCACCTCCCTCTCCCCTCTATTCCTCTGCTCCCTCCACCCCCCACCCTCCCCTCCACTTACTTGACATGTCTAAATATTAAAAAGTTTGTCTCCCTCTCCCCCCTCCCCTGCACCTGCCCCCTGCACCTCCTTCTCCCCTCCCTCTCCCCTACCCTCCCTCTCCCTCCCTCTACCCCCTCCCCTGCACCTGCTCCCTGCATCTCCCTCTCCCCTCCCCCTCCCCTACCCTCCCTCTCCCTCCCTCTACCTCCTCCCCTGCACCTGCTCCCTCTCCCCTCCCTCTCCCCTCTGTTCCTCTGCTTCCTCCACTCCCCCACCCTCCCCTCACCCTCTCCCCTGCCTCCACTTACTTGACATGTCTAAATATTTAAAAGTTTGTCTAGGTTGACACCCTATTACTATACGCCCATGAGAGAGTCACTCTCAGAAATTCTATAAGACTATATAAGTGTATGATTGTAAGATAGTCCAAGGGTCCTAGTGTATATAGTGGTATATGACTCTCATGCACAGACGCTGGCAGACGGTGTTTATACATACACTTGAGACGGCTGGTGTGGACATGCGAGCGTTGTGGATATCCAGCACCTCCAGTGATGTATTGTGTCTCCCAATCACCTCCTGACAACGCTCACCGACTGCATCACCAAGGGGATTCTGGTGGGGGAAGACAAAACCAACCATGTGTGAGTGGTTCGTATTCATAGCATGCATTCCACTTACTAGTACATGTACACAACATCTGACTAGGGGGACCATTCTGGAGACCAACTGCACACATGAGTGGTCCTTAATTAATATTCATAGCACACATCCCCTCTACCAAACATGTACACTTGAAGGGAAATATTATAAGTACACAACTCATACACAGTTTATCAAAGGGGAAAGTTTAGGGACCATGCATAATAGTTTTATTCAAGCTATCCATCTGAGATAAGCAACAATCAATTTAAGGGGGATTTTTAGGGACATACCCACCCAAACATAGCTGATGAGCACACTGATTAAATGAAAGTCTAATGGCAACTTGTGGTCTCCCAACTTAGCCACAGAAAAAGAGGGGAAGGGAGGATGGGGGGAGGAGGGGGGGAGGATGTGAAAACAAAACCAACCTATATATATGTTTGTGAGTAGTTAATAATCATAGCATGCACTGCATACAATACTAGTATGTGTACACAACAAGGGGATTCTGGGGGAGATGGGGGGGGGGGGGGGGGGGGGGGGAATAAAACCAGCCAGATATGTGAGTGTTTTTACTAATAGCAAGCCAATCAATGCCTTGTAAGGGGTACGGGACAAACCCAGCGGTAAAAACGAGTGGTTTCTTAATATTGATACCTCACATAACACAACAATGTATCGAAGGGGAATGTTTGGGGACAGACCCAACTGCGGAACAGTCTCGTTCTATTTGTCCACCCGTAAACAACATCTGATTTTTAAGGGAAATTTTTGGGGACAGACCCGACTGTATAACAGTTCCACTCGAGCGGATGAACAGACGGATCAGGTGAAAGTGTTTAGACTGATGCTCGTGACTCACGATCTCCCAACTTGGCCACAGGAAGTCTTGGCCAGAAAATATGCTTTTAGTAATTAGGCCCCATCCTTTCTCCCTTCCCTTCTCACCGAGGCAGTAATTAGGTCCTAGCTATGCTGACTAGCATCTCATTAATAAACAAGGAGATGTTGTCTTTATTAAAATTCCCAAACACATAACACAGTAACTTTGACACAACACATACGTACTAAAAGCGTACTAAACGTCACTACACATGAGAATTCACAGTCTCGTTCCCAGGCCTCATTAATTAGGTCCTAGCTATGCTGACTAGCATCTCATTAATAAACAAGGAGATGTTGTCTTTATTAAAATTCCCAAACACATAACACAGTAACTTTGACACAACACATACTAAAAAGCGTACTAAACGTCACTACACATGAGAATTCACAGTCTCGTTCCCAGGCCTCATTTTACTCTTTCAATGTGAGTGCAAACAAACAAGTAAAAACAAAATTTATAACCCAAGTCCATACCAGGAGCACATGAACTGCTTCACGGCGCTCATAAGCTTACTAATAGCACAGTATGAATGCATACAACTAATCCCTCACCCTTTCACTCCCTCTCCCCCCCTCTACCCCCACCTACTCCCTCCTCCCCATCTCCTCCCACCCTCCCCCCCTCTACCCCCGCCTACTCCCTCCTCCCCATCTCCTCCCACCCTCCCCCCCTCTACCCCCGCCTACTCCCTCCTCCCCATCTCCTCCCACCCTCCCCCCTCTATCCCCGCCTACTCCCTCCTCCCCATCTCCTCCCACCCTCCCCTCTACCCCCACCTACTCCCTCCTCCCCATCTCCACCCTCCCTCTCCACCTCCTCCTCTCCCTCCTTCCTCCCTCCTTCCCCTATCCTCCTCCCTCCCCCTCTCACCGAGGCAAGGTAGAGTCCCTTCAGAGACCTGTTCTGAGAGAGAGCGGCCACAAGAGTACTGCCTCCCTCATCGTGAATATCATTACCAGACAGCACCAGACGTTGGAGAGTGTCAGTGTACCGCAGCAGTTCTGCGAGAGAGGACGCCCCTTCATCACTGATGCAATTATCAGCCAGACCCAGGCTCAGCAGCCCTGGATGAAGGAATATATCAATTTAAAAGGTGGAACTAAAATGGAGTTATATGCATGATAGATGACGTTCAGCGAAAAGTGCCAAAAATATTGTTAGTTTCCAGGAAGTACGTATGTAGTTTCGTGATGTTTTGTTGGCCAGAGGTACTTCAGCTAGCTTTCATGGTAATAGCCAAGGTTACCAAAAATATCCCTCCCCCGGCCCCATTGTAACTGCTCCCAAAATTGCTTTTAACTTCAATCAGAACTCTGACGTCCACAGGAGCAATGATGTGCCAGCTGGTGTTGTGGTCACCCTTGTTACAAAACTGCAGAACTCTAAGTGTCTCCCACTTTACAAAACTGTCATCTTGAGAACGTAAATACAGGAACACTCTTTTCAAGGCTCTCCCTCCCCTGGGGTCTGATTGCTGTAACTAATCTGGGGACAAGGATGGGCTGGGGACAGGAGTGTAATGAAGAGAGGCTGGGGACAGGAGCGTAATGAAGAGAGGCTGGGGACAGGAGCGTAATGAAGGGAGGCTGGGGACAGGAGCGTAATGAAGGGAGCCTGGGGACAGGAGCGTAATGAAGAGAGGCTGGGGACAGGCGTGTAATGAAGGGAGGCTGGGGACGGGAGTGTAATGAAGAGAGGCTGGGGACAGGAGTGTAATGAAGAGAGGCTGGGGACGGGAGTGTAATGAAGAGAGGCTGGGGACAGGAGTGTAATGAAGAGAGGCTGGGGACGGGAGTGTAATGAAGAGAGGCTGGGGACGGGAGTGTAATGAAGAGAGGCTGGGGACAGGAGTGTAATGAAGAGAGGCTGGGGACGGGAGTGTAATGAAGAGAGGCTGGGGACAGGAGTGTAATGAAGGGAGGCTGGGGACAGGAGTGTAATGAAGGGAGGCTGGGGACAGGAGCGTAATGAAGAGAGGCTGGGACAGGAGCGTAATGAAGAGAGGCTGGGGACAGGAGCGTAATGAAGGGAGGCTGGGGACAGGAGTGTAATGAAGAGAGCCTGGGGACAGGAGTGTAATGAAGGGAGCCTGGGGACAGGAGTGTAATGAAGGGAGGCTGGGGACAGGAGTGTAATGAAGAGAGGCTGGGGACAGGCGTGTAATGATGAGAGCCTGGGGACAGGCGTGTAATGAAGAGAGCCTGGGGACGGGAGTGTAATGAAGAGAGGCTGGGGACGGGAGTGTAATGAAGGGAGCCTGGGGACAGGCGTGTAATGATGGGACAGGAGCGTAATGAAGAGAGGCTGGGGACAGGAGCGTAATGAAGAGAGCCTGGGGACAGGAGTGTAATGAAGAGAGGCTGGGGACAGGAGCGTAATGAAGAGAGCCTGGGGACAGGAGTGTAATGAAGGGAGGCTCTTTCACTCACGTGTGTTGGTCTTGAGTCCGTCTGCAAGACTGCTGGCTCCCAAATCAGAAATCTGGTTGCCACCAAGTCCAAGAGACTCCAGAGGAACACAGTAGCTCCCCTCCTCATCATCTTCCTCCTCCTCCTCCTCCTCTCTCCCCTCCTTCTCCCCACCGCCACTCATCTCCTCCACTGCTACACTCACGTGGGAGGGGGTCACTCCCAGTTCCAACATTGGAATGAGCCCACCGTGGCGGATCTGCTCTGTGAGACTGGACTGGCTCGAGCTCTCTGTAGGAATGGAAGAGACAGTCAGTTGCTGCTAGAAGACAAGGGGAGGGAGAGGGAGGGGGAGGGAGAGGGAGGGGGAGGGAGGGAGTGGGAGGAAGAGGGAGGAAGGAGAGCTAGAGGAATGGAGGGGAGGAGGAGGAGGAGAAAAGGGAGCAAGACAAACAGAACAGACAGTTCACAGGGGGAGAGGGAGCTAGGAGGGGAAGTTTACACATATATAGCTACCTTGACACATGTAAGATTCATCGGTTCATTATGTGCAAGTGGCAAATGCTTGCAGCTGTAGGAGGAGCACCATCCTTCCCTCCCTCCTCACTCTCCCTACTCACTTCCTAGCTGATAGGTCCCATTCCTTTCTGCCTCAACCTTTCCTCCCCTTCCCAACCCTTGTTTCCACCCCATCCTCCCTCCACCACTCCTCCTCCCCATCCTCCCTCCCCATCCTCCACTCCCTCCCTCACCTTCTCCCTGGAGTGGGTCTTCTCGTACGAAGTGCTGTAGTTTGAGTGCAACTGCGAGGTGCTCCGCCCCTCGGTCCGTGATCTGGTTCCCACCCAGTGCTAGCCACACTAGCTTAGACCTCTGTGCATTGGACAGAAGTGCGATTGCTATCGCCTTCACTCCCTCGTCCCCCACATGGTTGCAGCCCAGCTGAGGAGAGACAGAGTTTACTGTGAGTCAGCTTAGTAGTGTAGGCATTGAGATCCAGCCAGGACTCGAACATGGGTCTTCTGAATTTCAGTCAGTTACCAACTGAGTCACTGGAGCTCTCAGAGTTTTCAGCCTGAGAATGGAATTGTGCCTATTGATACAAGAGGTAGTCACATGTTGCCTGCTGAAACGTTTGTGACCGAGATCAAGATTTCTGATCAGTGAAAAGTATGTTTGATTGTTCCCTTCTGATCACTTGATTTTCAGCAGTTCAAAGGTCAAAGGTCATATCCTTGATCTGTTGATTTTTATGGGAGGTATGTCACTGGTTCTCAAAAATGGCTTTGATTGCTTGATTCAATTTTGATCCACGCAGTCTCAAACACTTCAACATCTCTCCTCTGTCAGAGCTCCAGTGGTTCAGTTGGTAAGAGCCTGAACTCTTGCAACCATGGAGAAAATGGCCAAGACTCACACTGAATACCCCCAGCCACTACACTACACTACACAGAACATACCCTGATCCACCGCACTACACTATACACAGAACATACCCCCAGCCACCGCAGAGTGCAGTTGGAGGCAAGGCCGTTGGCAATTGCTTCTGCTCCAGAGTGGAATATTCTGTTCTGCCAGAGTGAGAGACCTTGCAATGCATGGTTGCTAGCCAACGCTGACCCCAGCTGCTCCGCACCTATGTCACTGATTGAGTTGTAGCTATAGAGAGGGTGAGAGGAGAAAGGGAGGGAGAGGTGAAGGGGGAGATATCCATGGCTCATAGCCTCATACCTCCCTCAAATGTAGTTACTACAGTGGGGGAGGGGGAGTAGATAGGAGAAGGGAGGGGGAGGGGGGGGGGAGAGGGAGGGGGAGGGGGGGAGAGGGAGGGGGAGGGGGGGAAGGGGGAGGGGGAGGGGGAGGGGGAGGGGAAGGGAGGGGAGGCGGGGGAGGGGAAGGGAGGGGAGGTGGATGAGGGGAAGGGAGGGGAGGGAAAGGTGAAGGGAGGGGAGGTGGATGAGGGGAAGGGAGGGGAGGGAAAGGTGAAGGGAGGGGAGGTGGATGAGGGGAAGGGAGGGGAGGTGGATGAGGGGAAGGGGGAGATATCCATGGCTCGTACCTCCCTCAAATGTACTACAGTTACTACAGTGAGGAGTAGATAGGAGAAGGGAGGGGAGGGGGAGGGGGAGGGTGGTCCTATAGGGGCTTTCCGAAACCCACCCACTTTTGGGGAGTACCTCTGATTGCCCTGAATTTTAGATATGACTTAGTACTCATTAGGAAGAGACTAAGTTGAAAATTTGAGCATGTTTAGTTACTGAGATCTGCACACTCAAAATTTCAGTTTTCCCATACATTTTAATAGCTAGGACCCAATCTGGTCCCAATCCCCATCTAAATATACAGGAAAGTTTCAAACTTGAAGCAACGAATGAAACATGGTATAAAGCTGAAATTTGCAAGTCAGTCTGCAGTCATAGAGTACTAACTATGGTAGGTAGATCAAGATGCTGGGAGAAAATTTAATGGAGGGGTCCTCATATGGCTCCATGTTACTGGGGCACAGTTCACAAGAAGAGGGGAAAGAAGTGGGAGAGATTTTAGGGTCCTAGTCCTCCTCTCCTTGCTACATAGCTCACAAGTTTACCACCCTTGTCCCCCACGTACCCGAGATCCAATGTTTTGAGAGACCTGTTGACAGCCAGGCCCTGTGCGATGGTGACTGCTCCTTCGTCTCCAATCCCACACCCCGCAGCACGCAAGTGGTGGAGTGAGCCACACCGTACCAGCAGCTGTGAGGTGCACAGAAGAAGCAACATTAGTACAGTAAAACTGAGCAGCTCAGCTTCCCTCGTTCTCAGCCCCCCCTTATTGCATTGCTTGCATTAGGTATATACTGCTGGACTGAGGCGAGTGGTATAGCAGTAAAGCAAAGCTGAGGGTCGTCAGAGAGTAAACAGGAGCTAAGGTTGATATACACACACATGTGAGGGAGGACTATTAGCATGCAATCACCAGTGCTAAGGGTGGAAGTGACACACTAGGCAAGTCTGCAGGCAAACGGAGGGAAGACCAGAGACATGTGTGATTAGCCTTCCCTCCTTGCACCCAGTTTTTTGGTCACTTACTGTGCGCAAAAATGGAGGAAGAAGTTATTGCACATCCAGTGACCCCAGACTCCACCCCACGAGGAAAAGGTGACCCTCACCCTCTCATGAGGAAAAGGTGAAATTCTTGGGCTAGTTCCCTCCAGCATCCAGTTTTTGGTCACTTACAGTGCACAAAAATGTTATTGCACATCCAGTGACTCCACCCTCTCAAGAGGAAAAGGTGACCCTCACCCTCTCAAAAATTCTTGGGCTAGTGCTTACTTTTACAAAAACCTTTTGTGCCACGCCCACTCAAAATATGTCAAGATACTTGAGTACGTAGAGAGGCAAATTTTGTGAGGGACACATAACAATTAATGGTTTTGCAATCTCTTTGGACCCGTATTTTGGGAATAGGCCCAAGAAATCCAACTCACTTCATTCATCAGGCCATTTCTCACTGGGAGGCGCACATGGGGTGGGCATGTGAGTGAATGGTGGTAAGGCCTGGGCTTGTACTAGTTACAGTATGTGGTGGTCTTGTGTGTGTAGACACCAGGGCACCCTCTCAAAATTAAGCCCCCCAACTTTTTAACTCATGTCTACTCCCCTGGGTCCTGTGTAGTGTCCACACACTAGTTGTTTGCTGCCTGGACAGACGGCAAATTTTAATGCTGTAAGCATAACAATAAATGGTTTTGCAATCACTAGCTACCACATTTTGAGAATAGGCCCAAGAACTTCGACTCACTTCATTCACCAGGCCATTTCTCACTGGGAGGCACACATGGGCTGAGCATGAGATTAAGCTGAATGGCTTGTAATAGTTACGTATGTGGTCTTGTACCAAGGGTGTAGACACCAGGGGGCCGGGCACCCTCTCAAAACTTTTCAACTCGTATCTACTCCCCTGTCCACACACACACTAGTTGTTTGCTACCTGGACAGATGCTGGGGACAGTGGGACATATGCACGCTGGGGACAGTGGGACAACTCACATATGCACGCTGGGGACAGTGGGACAACTCACATATGCACGCTGTGGATAGTGGGACAACTCACATATGCAAGGCACTTTGCTCCATTGTCACCAATTGGATTCCCCATTGGGGGGTTAGAGCCGGTACTCTGCAGGGAGAACAACAACTTAGCATTAGCAACAGTCAGTTGATCATGTCCCCAGGCTGCTCTCCCTCAAGTTAACTCTCGTTCAGGAGGGAGAGGGCCTGAGGACGAGACTCTCCCTCAAGTTAACTCTCGTTCAGGAGGGAGAGGGCCTGAGGACGAGACTCTCCCTCAAGTTAACTCTCGTTCAGGAGGGAGAGGGCCTGAGGACGAGACTCTCCCTCAAGTTAACTCTCGTTCAGGAGGGAGAGGGCCTGGGGACGAGACTATACAGTTACACTATTCTCAAATTCAGACTTTTCGTTCTGAATTTTGCCTTGCAGCTTTGGAGAATAATCAGTCTTTCTGCAAGATAAAATCGTGGACAAACATCCTGGGTTGAGGCTACAGTCAAACTACTAAACAGCCATCCACTTCAACACACACCAGCTCCAGTCTGCGTAGGTGCAGCGGTGTGCTGCGGTTGTCACAGAGTGCCCGGCTCAGCTGCCGCAGACCCACCGCGGTCACATCACACTGGCCCACCCTCAACCACCGCAGGGTGCCATTGGAGTGCAAAGCCTCCGCCAGTACCTGCATGCCCTGGTCGCCCAGCGAGATCTGCTCATAGTCGAGGATCTACGAATAAAACAAGGAGATTGCAAGAGTGGAAAAACTAAACATTCCAACTTGAAAGGGGAAGAAGGTTTCAGTTACTAACTTGAAGTCAGAAACTCTTAACAACAGAAGTTTAACAACTTCCTTTCCATTTATTGAAACAGTTGACTTCCTTTCCATTTATGGAAACCACCCAGTTGCTTGCAGTACGAAAGCTTTCTTAGTACAAAACGTGTCAGAGAGCTGGGTGGGAGCCTGGGGATAAGACAAATGCTGTTACTTACAAAAGGTTTTTGCAGTAAGTGAACTATCCCCTCTGTGGTTACATTTTTGTTTGTATACAGGGCTCTCAGGTAGACCAGCTGTAGCTGATGAGATTTCCCGTTATAACAATCTATCTATCTATCTATCTATCTATCTATCTATCTATCTATCTACCTATCTATCTTTCTATGGACTATCCTCGTACACAGGCTGTGGAACGGCCTGTGTACGAGGATAGTTATGGACCAGACAGATAGCAACAACACCAGATAGTTACGGACCAGACAGATAGCAACAACACCAGGGGAAATGCAGACACACACAAAAAAATGGATTGTCTGATAAATCGACTGACTGAGAGCTGTATTCATTTGCAGTAAACAAAGGGGTGTGTTAGACTGTCCCCTAAACAAGCTGATGGAACACTTCGCATATAAGCTGTGAGCAACTTCGTAAATTATCGACAGCGTGTACAAAGTCATCGAGTTACCGATGGGTCGTAAAGTGGCACTCCTTTCACTCAACTACTTCGTAAACATTCGCTCGCTAGCCAGACCGGCATTTGTGGCGGGGCGCTGGCTCGCGAGGCCACCTAAACACATGGTCACCGCAGCCTGCGGTTCAACCAACTTGTCGCTCACCTGAACAGTCGGATCGTTGTCTTTGAGCGCTTGCAGGTCAGCTCTGAAACGCTTGGAGCCGTAAGCGCCCATCTTGCTCCAGCCACGCCCCCAAGGCAAGCGAGCTCGCGCTCGCTTCAATGACGTAATGCGGTACACATGCACTTCACGCACTTGCCGGTTTGGTCAGTCGTAGGAGTGCTGCTCTTGAGGCTGTAGACTTTTTCGGCTTCTTGACGCGCGACTGGAGAATGAATGGAGAATTGAGTGACTCGGTGGTAAATCGACAGAGCTGTAACGTCACGTAATGGGTGGGGGTGGGGCTCAGTGGAGCATACCTGGCGCGCGAAAAAACGGTGCATCTCCTTCTCTCGTGGAAGACGTTGCTAATCTCAAACCCACAGCCCACCTCACCCACCTTTGCACCACAGAGTGAAGGGAAGTAGCTCATGGATACAGTGATGGCATCTTAGTATATTAGTGGAGTGGAGAATGATTGAAGAAATTATGGAGATGCACCATATTACATTAGTGTGGGACTTTTATGCTGAGTGTAGCTGAGGTGGTAGTGACCTTGCATTGGAGGAGGTTGGCGATGAGCCAGGCTGCAAATGACTTGGAAAATGTGCCACTGATGCTGAACAGAAAATGTGCCACTGATGAACTCTTCAACAACTGGAACCACATGAGGAGCAGGAAGAAGATGACCTTTCTTTAGGTCAAGATAATCAGAAGAAAGAGAACAGTGTATACCAAATGACATCACCTTCCAGTTGGACACAGAACCAGCCACAGATGTTCACCCTCACCTGCACCTCCACTGGTGGTCCTGCACCTCCACTGGTGGTCCTGCCATCACTGTCTCCTGGAGGAGGGATGGCACAATGCTCATTGATGACAGCACCTACAGTATCACTTCTCAAGTGCTGAGAGATGCAGTGACAGCCACCCACACACTGACAGTGACTAGGAGGCTATAAGTACAGTATGAGTGCAGTGTGTCCAACATCAGTACACCTTCAGGAAGTACTAGAAGCCTAACAGCTGGTAAGGGACCTGAAATTTGGCATGGCTTTCTGGAGAAAGAGAGACTATTAATTATCTTGTATCTATGGCTTTACAATGGGGAAAAGGTGAAGGAGCAGACAGTCTATTTAAAAGAAGAGAGGATAGCAATCTGAACATCACCATGCAAATCTAGCAGTGCTAGAGAGCATGGCCATTCTGGCTGGTCTACCTCATGAACTAGGACAAGAGCGCATGATGACATTATTTTTCCTCCTCCCTTTGCAATAAAATTGATGCGCTCTGAGAGAAATCATCTCTGGCCAGGGGTAGATATAAGTGGAGGAGGCCCTGAACATCCAATGATGACAGCAGAGGGCATTTCCACTAGAATGAAAGATTGAAAGTCCATGATTGCTGAACTGTAGTTCTGAAGAGACAGGAAGGGAGGAGCAATCCTCACTGACCTTTGACCTCTAATGGCAAGTATCCTATAGTGTATGGCTTCAACTATTCATGCTTTCTCCCTGATTATAGATTCTCCCTGATGATGATTATAGATTCCATAAATGAATAAGTAAAAAACCATGAGGTGGACTCTTGCAGCTAGTGAATTAACAGCCTAGTGAATCAAGTCAACCTGCATGTCAATGAGATTTTGAAAAATAGCACTTTCTGTCGAGTGGGTGTGCACATCCAATGGCAGCAGACATTAACTTGTCTTTCACCTTGATTCCTTGTGGCTCCATACTTCATTACACAGCTTTTTTTAAAGGGCAACTTCTATACTGGAAACTATTGCTATATCTTATTCGTTGGATACCTGCGTGCCTTTTGTAGCAGACTTCATTAAAAAAAAAAAATCCTGTGAGATAATTACATTAATTGGCCACATCCCCAGCTCTTCACCAGACATTACTAACTCAACAGTTCATCTCGTCTTCCTCACCCAGTGAGCCTTGTTTCCATGAGGTGGACTCTTGCAGCTAGTGAATCAAGTCAACCTGCATGTCAATGTGATATGGATCAATGAGATTTTGTCTTCCTCAACCAGTGAGCCTCATTTCCATGCTCTCCTGGACACTGATGCTGGGTGGGGCTCCCAGTGAGCCTCGTTTCCATGCTCTCCTGGACACTGATGCTGGGTGGGGCTCCCAGTGAGCCTCGTTCCATGCTCTCCTGGACACTGATGCTGGGTGGGGCTCCCAGTGAGCCTCGTTTCCATGCTCTCCTGGACAATGATACTGGGTGGGGCTCCCAGTGAGCCTCGTTTCCATGCTCTCCTGGACACTGATGCTGGGTGGGGCTCCCAGTGAGCCTCGTTTCCATGCTCTCCTGGACACTGATGCTGGGTGGGGCTCCCAGTGGGCCTCGTTTCCTTGCTCTCCTGGACACAGATGCTAGGTGGGGCTCCCAGTGAGCCTCGTTTCCATGAGGTGGACTCTCCTAGCTAGTGAATCAAGTCAACCTGCATGTCAATGTGATATGGATCAATGAGATTTTGTCTTCCTCAACCAGTGAGCCTCGTTTCCATGCTCTCCTGGACACTGATGCTGGGTGGGGCTCCCAGTGAGCCTCGTTTCCATGAGGTGGACTCTCCTAGCTAGTGAATCAAGTCAACCTGCATGTCAATGTGATATGGATCAATGAGATTTTGTCTTCCTCAACCAGTGAGCCTCGTTCCATGCTCTCCTGGACAATGATGCTGGGTGGGGCTCCCAGTGAGCCTCGTTTCCATGCTCTCCTGAACAATGATGCTGGGTGGGGCTCCCAGTGAGCCTCGTTTCCATGCTCTCCTGGACACTGATGCTGGGTGGGGCTCCCAGTGAGCCTT